>QAOA01003202.1:375611-466744 GCA_003255065.1 Cercis canadensis | reverse complement strand
TTTTTTTTTTTTTTTGATTGGGAAGCCCAGCTAATTTTTAGTGTTAGGCTTCAACCCACGCTTTGAATTGTATATGGTAAGTAGCAAAGGATAAAATTTTAGGTAAAGTTTTTTAAGTGTTTATGTTATTGTTCCTTTATTAAATTATAATATATGTATTACTTTTACTGCTCAGCAACTACCTTGATCTCATGCTGAATTTCTCTCTCTCCGCACCTTACTCGAGGATAACCCCAGTGTCCTTCCATTTCTTGGCAACATTTCTTCTCAAACTCTACAAGTACCAAAAGAAAAAAAAAGAATTCAAGAAACCACGAAATCCCAATTCTTTTCCTTATCCACGCCCATTTCTTCCGAGCTTCAGGAGCATGAAAAGCTCTTAGCAAAGAGTACGCAACTTTTCAGACTCAAAGGCAAGGAAGGCAAACCAGAGCCTCATGAACAATGGGGTCACTAAGCAAGTGCAATGGGTTCATCGGTAATCTGATACCAATTGGTTGTAGGGATCTGAAATGCTACTGCCCAGAATAGGGCACTTCCTACTACTGAAACATGGCTACAAGCAATAAACAATATTCCGCAATGGATGTTATTCCAGGTTGTCACAGGTGCCAAATTGGTCCTCTGGTTGCTGGATTTTGGCTGTGTCAAATTGGTCTTATGTGAGGGAGAAGAGAAATGTGAGATAGCTAGACATAGCAGAGAGAAGGAATGGGTACTGACATGTAAAACTGGTCGGTATGTCATATTTTACAAACACTTAAACTTGATGATGTCTGTGTTGAGCGGTCAGTGAGATCTTGAGGTTGGATGCAAGCTAAGAACTCGAACTATACAAGTGACAAATGAACTAAATAGCCGGATTGAGATATTCAGGTTCCGAATATTAAGTTAGATAGATCCTAGTTAAGAAGGATAATAAATAAAAGGCTTAATTGCAATTTTGGTCCCCCTATTTTAACCACTTGAACGTTTTGGTCCTCCTTCTTTAAAAAGGAACTATTGAATCCCTCTATATTCATAAAATATACAAGTCTAGTCCATTTATCTTTAAGTCAAAATTCTTAGGTTTATTTCAAGGTATAAAGTTCTTTGATTCATAATCTCACCGTTCAGATTGAAGAGCTACGTCTTGTGAATCTTCTCATTAAATTTCAGCTCGATCTAACGGTGAATAAGTCTAAATTTTTGGTTAGATGAAAATTTATAGTTTTGGTATTTTGTTCTGAGTTTCACCGTTAGATCGAGCTCAAATTTAGTAAGAAGGTTTACAAAATGTAACCCTTCAATCTGAACGGTGAGATTATGAATCAGAGAACTTTACACCTTAAAATAAACCTAAGAATTTTGACTTAATGATAAATGGACTAAACTTGTACATTTTATGAATATAGAGGGACTCAATAGTTCATTTTTAAAGAAGGGGACCAAAACGTTCAAGTGATTAAAATAAGGGGACCAAAATTACAATTAAGCCTAAATAAAAAGAGAGTCAAAAATCTGTATACTTATTACAAAGAGTTATTTATAGAGGAGTATGATAGTAATATACAAATGCTAGTTGTAGTGGCTTGGGCTCTTAGTTAAATGGGCTTCTAGCCATAATGAGCCTGAAAATAAGATTATCTACATAACTTTATTTTGGCATGGTGATTCATTTTATATATGTGTCACCCACTCTCAGATCATGAAGCAGGAGTATTGAGTCCCTATTAGTATTTAGCAAACAGGTACCTTATAACCCCTAATTTTATATATATTGACATCTAGACGTTAATATCAAATAATATTGATGGTGTACAAGATGGAAGGTTTTAGTCCAAGCTTCCAAGGGTGGATTTTCACCCAAGCACTCCTATTAAAAAAAAAGATGTATAAAAATTTATTTGTTTTGTGAGATTTATCTTTTATTTTTAGCATGGGAGGAGGAGGAAGGGGGAGCCCATGATTTTGGTTTGGAATAATTTTTACTAGAGAATGGTAGGTGAATGGAGAATTATGTACTTTCCTTTTCATTCCTCTTCCAAATTAAAAAGGACAACTTTTCAATATTTGAAAGAGAAAGGAGGGAACACCAGAGTTACTTCGGAAGTAATAGCACATAAAGAAAAGTAGACGCCATTGAGCCATCTCTTAAATATCCTTTTCAATAAGGACAATGGCTAAAGTAAACCTAGTTCTAGGTGACGATAAGGCTAACCAAAATGAAAATCATTTTTTTCTTTTGTTTTTTCTCTTCATGACATGGGGAATAAATAAAAACTATTAGCCCCACATAATAATATTTGTCAATAATTGATTGTTTTATAATGAGCAAACAATATACCCTTCTTTTCTTCTTCTGCTAAATTAGCCCCACTAATTTTTGCCTCCAATTATAATTTATTTGTCTTTCAAATTATTTCAAACCAAAGAAAAATATCACAGCAGCTAATTTCAATACTAGTGAAAATTCATAATGATAAATATATACATTAATACTTTTTTGATAATGAAAGTTTAGATCGAAGAGAAACTACTCTATTCTAAAACCAGGACAAGTCACATGCTTCAAAGATGGTTTAGAATTATACTTATAAATTGCTTATAAAAAAAAATACTGATGTCGGTGAAATTCAAACTTAAGTCTTATAAATAAAGTGATTCGATCTTTATTTGCTTAACCAACCCCGATAACAAATATATATCAATATAACAACAAAATACTACAAGATGAAAAGAAAACCAAGGGGCAAAAAACTAGTAGAGAAGAGAATAAAGATGAATTTCCAAATAAAAATGTACATATTTTCATTTCAAAAATATTAGCTTCACTTGAGAGTCCACCTTCCAATTCTTATATAGGATTTGAACAAAAACTATATATCATTAACTCAGCCTACAAAAAGATTACAGTTTTAATTAAGTAAACAAGTTAGCTAATTAAATCTTATGATGATAACAACTCATAGCCAGATGCTGACATTGTATCTAATCCCATTATCTGTTGGGCTTGACCCTACACATTTTCTTACACGCCCAACAAATATTTTGGCGACAAATCTACAAAAGTCCAAAAATAAAAAATAAAATTTATGTCAAATTTTTTTCCTTTTTTACACTCGAAGGATCAGAGTGGTGCACAAGAACAAGAAGGGCACCTGATGAGACCGTTCTCATTGCATGCTGTGCACGTTTTGAAGCCAGCTTTCTCTGTGTACACCCTCCGGCTACCGTTACAATCGTCGCACAGAATGAACCTATAACCGCCGCACACGTCACAGACGCTCAAATCCACTGCGGGCAAGCCTTCCACTAACTTCTTGAGCTCGCCAGTCTCGTTCAATTGTCTGACCTCCTCGGCCCCGCCAATGTACCTCCCACCAATAAAAACCCGAGGCAAAGTCAACTTGCTTTGACCTAATATCCCCTGCAACTCGCTCATGAACCCCGAATCCATCGACAGATCTCGTTCGTCCAGCGACACCCGAAACCCCCGCAGAATAGATCGGACGGCCTTGCAGTCTTCAAACGTCGACCTCACCACACGCAGGCTCGTGAAGAACACCACAATGCGCTGGTCGGCGCCGGGAATCGATATCGACAACGGCGGGGACGGATGGCCGGTGAAGTTTAGGTTTCTGCTTGTTGGGTCTGGTAGTGCGACATCGGGTTCGGGTTCGGGTTTCCGTGGTTGCTCTACTAGGGCTGGTGTGAGAGCTGACCAGGTTCGGAGGAGCGAGTTGGCGACTCGGACTCGGTGGAAAACGGAGGGTTTTCTGTAGGAGGAGGTGGGGGGTTGTTGGGGTTCGTCTAAGCAGAGGGTTTGGATATCTTTGAAGGAAGAACAGGAGAAATTGGGAGAAGGAGATGATGACGTGTGGTGAATTCGAACCGATGATTTGCCCCACGACCGCCACATTGAGTGGAGGAATTCGGAAATCGGAAAAATTAAACTTTTCTTCTTGAAGGGTGTGAAAAGGGAAAATTGACAAAATGGGTTTGAATTGAAGGGAAAATTGGCAAATGGGGAATTGGGTTTGTTTCTTTGTTTGGGATAGAGAAGAGGAAATTGAAATAAAGGAGTTTCAAGTGGTGGAGGAAGGAAAATTGTGAAATGGGATTGGAACAAGGGGCAAAGAAAGCTGCAAAATTGGGAATTGGGTTTGTTTCTTTGTTTGGGATAGAGAAGAGAAGAGAAGAGAAGAGAAGAGGGTAGGATTTGATTGCTTAAAGTTTAGGCTTTGGTGATTGAGGGAGGAGCTGCAAAAGCGGGTGAATTTGCAAAGGTTTGGGAGGCCCTCAGCTTTTTGTTTCTCTTTTACGCTTTTAGCTTGGAGAAAGAGAGAGTGTGTGTGTGTGTATGTGAATGTGTGTGAGAGAGAGAGAGAGAGGAAAAGAATGGAATTGTGATTTGGGGGAGAGGGAGCATGTGTTGTGTGGAATGTGTTTGGGTTGAGAAGGGGATATCAGGCGGGTGGTTAAAGTAGTTGAGGGGTTGGTTTAATTAGCATTAATGGGGTTTAAGAAAGGGAAACGAAAGATGAGAGGCCCTTATTACAACACTGTATTAAAATGCTATAATTATGAGATAGTTTAGAAAAGGACTAATTATAGACGAGAGTAGCTTTTTTTTAAAAAAAGGGTTGATGATGTATCCTAATTACAGACATTATATGGTGCAGAACTAGTCAAAACCAGTCTTTCACTGCTTGCACTACTGATAAGTTATAACTCACAACGATCTCAATCTCATATATTAATAAAAGGGAAAATCACTTTACTCTATATCATTATTCTCTTATCATATGTAAATATATAATTATTGTATGACATATATGATTATTATGTTTAAATATAAACAAAATAATCACATATCATTGAAGAATATTTTGATCATCTTTCAGTAAATAGGTCAGCAGAAGCTCAAGTCTTACATACGAAAATCTTTTGAATTTGAAGCTTAAATAAAGTATATACCTAATTATATTTTATACTAAAATTTTAATTTAATTATAAAAAAATAAAAATAAAAGTTGGGACAACAATAATTGATCACTTGATTAAAGAGATTTTAATATCATATTAAAAATCGATTTAACTAAAAAATAATTTTATATCTAATATAAACCAACAGTTAATATAACCAAAAATAAATAAACCTATGTGTCCTTTTGCCTTAAAAAAAGATAAAGGATCTCAATCTCTGAACTATCCAGAACATTCTCAAGGGTACTCCTGTTGGACTTATGCTGCCTTAATTTTAATCTAATTATCTACGTTTACCACCAACTTGGGATACAAATATGCAAGTTGAGGTAAAAACATTTTCTATTGAAACAGCTTGATTCATTCATTCATTCTTAAAAAGGTGGCAAGCATTACTAGGAAAGTATTCTTTATCAACTATTACACCAAACATAGAAAATTAATTATTTGAAACATATTTCTTACACTAAGGTTTACATTAAATGTTAACAAAAAGTTTTTTTAATAAAATAAATTATGCCTCAATTAGAATTTTGTTTTCCTTTCAAATTTTATAGATTGCTCATCAACAATTGATCTTAGGTTTAGTGGAAATGTTCACAAGATGTAACTCTTTAATCTGAACTGTGAGATTATGAATCAGAAAATTTTACACCTTAAAATAAACTTAAGAATTTTGACTCAAAGATAAAAAAGACTAAAATTGTATATTTTATAAATATAAAAGGACTCAATAATTTATTTTTAAAAAAGGGAGCCAAAAAATTAAAATTATTAAAATAAAAAGATCAAAATTGTAATTAAACTTAATTGTTTTGATGCTAAACGAAACTAAAGATTGCTCGCCAATACTCCCTTAAGGCGACAATGAATTAGGAAGCATGATGTTTCCAAGCTAAGCCCATTGCCCATTAACTGTTCATTGACAAGTGCATGTCTACCAGCAGACATTGGCAGCACAGCTAACACCAACTAGGAATAATATCCCCTAATTACTGTACTTAGTAGTCTGCTATTGTAAGTGTCAAGAGGAGAAAAATAAAATATCAAAAGAAAAGAAAAGAGAAGAAAGAAAAGAGTTGGGAAGCAAATCTCCAATCCATGTGGTCACTTCACTTGGGTTGGGGCCATGTATATAATAACTGGTTCAGGAAACAAGGCGTGTTTGGCAGTACTGAATCAATGGCTTCCAAAAGCTAAAGGTTTAATCCATCAAGTGGGTGTGAGTGGATTCTGAAAAGTCTCACATGGTGGCAGAGAAGGGGAAAAAAAAAGTGAAAGGGAGGAACAAGCAAAGATGGTAAACAAAACCCACATGACATGTACTGATTGATTTAACATTGAGGGTTGAATTGTACAATATAGAGTAAAGATGCCCTTTTCTATCTTTCTCAATGATCATGTGATGTGAGGCAATGTTGTCATTCCTTGATTTGGGTGCTTCTACATTGCTAGGCTTGACTCTAGTGCTATCACTGCTTTGGTATCTCATTGTATGACACTTAAATAACCTATTTTTTACACTAACAGAGTCAGAAGGCTAAGAAAATCTGTCTCCACCTCTATTTATGGTTTACTGTCACAGGCTGGCTTCAGATCTTCTCAGCAATGGTCTAATAAATGAATTTATTGGAGTAGCTTGTTGCAACATGACATTCCACTGCATACATATCCCTATATTTAATAATCATGATGTTCATGTTCCCTTTTACTTGAAGTAAAAAAGTTGGTGCAAAAAGTATAAGGATTTAGATTAACTTTTTTTTTCTATAAATAAAATAATGATTGCAATTGCAATCAAGGAAATTTAAATTATAAAAGAGATTAAGAGATCAGTTTTATGACTGAGAGCATACTTCAGTGAATTAGAACTCTTTTCAATGATTTAGATTAACTTGAAATAAAAAGATAATGAAGTTAATAAGTACATAAATTTAAAAAAAAAAATATATAGTCCAGGGTTAAGATCCCCACTAACAAGAAATAACATCCATACCAAAGAGAAAATCTAACATAACATGTGGTGTAGTTTTGATTTCCCCTTCTAAGAGGAGTTTTGTGAAATTGGAATGAGAATGATAATCAAAATGGATTGGCAATTCTTATTCTAATATTGGATAGTTAGTGTCAGGATTTAGAAATGAAAAGGCATTTTACTTTTTGGTAATGGATTTTGTTAGGATTTAGAAATGGAAATGCATTGCATCCCAATAGTTTTGTTCTTATGTTTAGTATACTTAATCAACAAAACAAATTAGAGAGAAAAAAAAAATACTAACTTGCATGAAATCACCATTTTCACCCCTTGAAGAGAGAGCTTTTTGGAATTAAGACCTCAAAATAGAATTTTCCTTTCAAGTTTTTTTAATAAAAATATAAAGTAAACAAAGAAATCATCATTCTTTTGCAATAAAGGAAAGAATGAAAGTGCCATCCCCACTAAATTTACTTCCATCGTATGTTGGGAGTTGGGACACAAAATCATTATTAAAATAATAGGAACAAAAATAAGAATGAGTTCCATTTCATTCTTTTCTTACATTTGGCACATATATATGCAATATATATAAATTTGGAACCATTTATACTTAACAAGAATCTTAAACCCTAAATCCTAAACTCCAAACTCTAAAATAAAACGGTCAATCTAATTTATAGAACGCACACTTTAAATTAATATTAACCAAGTATTTAATGGGGATTTTTGGCAGTAATAATATAATAGTGAGTGATATCATCCATCATATCAACTGAAATTATATAGCAATTGAATTTAGTCCATGAATTAACTTTGTCGCCTTATATAATATGGAAAATTTTATTGCTAATATAAAATCAATGTAAGCTTTCATATCCCATCAATAGAAACTACAGAGATATACTTTAGGGAAACTTTTCTTCAAGAAATGATTCTAATTAGGGGCAGAAATAGGTCTGGCTTGCATATCAAATCATTGCCCTGAGTTGGGCTTCTTTACTTGATGTAGACTTAAAATTGGGCCTAGACCTAGATTGTTTAAGAAATTCAAGACTTAAATTTGGGCCTAGCTTGTGACTTATTTAGGCCTACAAACAAAATAGTCTAATGGGCCTACCAGGCCAGAAAAAGGTTGGTGGTGTGTTTCGGCCTACATTACTTATACAAAGTTGAATGTTTTTTTTTTGTTTAATTATTAATTTATATATCTTTTAAATAAAACAAGCCTATAGGCCCATCAGCTTGGCTTTGAGTAAATAGGTTTATATTTGAGCCTATGCCTGGCTTTGAATTGTTAAATAAGCCAGGTCAAGCCAAGTTGGCCTATTTTCAACCCTAATTTTAATAATTTTATTCCCCAATTTATTGACTAATAATTTTAGAAAATTTTAAACTTTTCTAGCAAAATCAATAGCTCATTAAATAGACAAATATATATTAATTTTTTAAATGATATGTGATTCTAATGGCATCTCATCTAATCACAAGAACCAAGATGTTTAATAGTTTTATTATTGTTGTGTATCCTGTCTCCTTTTTCACTTTTATGTAACAATACAAAATATCAAAAAAAATTTAAGCTAATTGAAAGAAGAAAATTTTAGATAACAAACATAAATTTAACATGTATTCAAGTATTATTTCTCCCCTTTGGAAAAGGAAAGAAGCAAAAGAAAACAAGAAAATATGCCAAACCCTCCCTTTCATTCTGTCTATACTATTATTTCATCAAAATATTAAATAGCATATGATAATAGCCACAAAATTAATGTCATATATGTAAAATCATAGGGATATGATGAGAAAAGTTAGTAATCAACAGGTAAATTTTGCTAAATCTTGCCCTATTTTTAAGTCCAAGTTCTCCTCACAGACTCACGGATCATGCTTAGGCTAGAAATTATATGGCCCCATTGAGCTCTATGGTATCTCATACTTAAAATCTTATGAATGCACTTTTCTTAGTTCTTGGAGGAGGATTGAGTGTAAATGTTGAATGTCCTATTTATAGAACCAACGACTCAGTGTTGGTATGTCCATTGATACCAAGAATGTCCCATGCCCTAGTGATTCAAATTTAAGCAATAAATTTGACCATAAGGCTTTTTTTCATTAAAAAAAAATTATACTAATTATATGGTCAATTTAGGATACTGGGTTATGTTCAGATTATTTGATGGTGAGACCTTGCCTCCTCCATTTGTTGACATTGACACATGGAACTTGATATGGAAATTGAAGGTGGAGATTACCCAGTGATGCTTTGCCTCTTGCTTCAAAATTATATGGGGAAGTTCCAGCTATTGACCCAATGGGTACAATTTGTAGGGAGGAGGCTAAACAATTGGACATTTGTTTGAAACCTATAAGAAGACGCTAGCTATATGGCTACATTCTACATTTTTAGACATATTGGGTGCAGTGTGAAATCGCCTCTCAGCTTAAGGCTTAATCACCTCATGTTTTAAAGTCCGGGATAACTCGCTTCTCTAGCACACTAAATATGATCTCTTCTCTACAGTTGCTTTAGTCTTTACCTTTACATTCTATAAGGAGAGTTTCTAGTAGGAACATTATTGTATACATTATAACATAATAATGATCTATTTTGCATAGATATAATATACATCTCAAGGTTTATTATCTACAGATGAGCTTATATTATTTATATTGACGATGCCTGATTTGAGTTAAAGGTCGGAAAGATGGATAAGGTCAGACTGAGAGTTATTAACTGCATAGTAATAAATGAACTAAGGATCAGATGGTAATATCCGAGTTCCGAAGCTTAAGTTAATACGGTCCGAGCTAAAGAGTGTAGTGAATGTTAATGGAAGCAAAAGTCCATATATCTATTGTTGAAAGTTATTTATAAATGAGAATTAAAGAATAGGATGAGAATATACAAGATGAAGATTTGATGATGTGGACCTTAGATAAAATGGTCTAGATGTAATGTGCCAAAGGATTGAGTATCTGCATATACTATTTTCTCCCCAATACCTTTCAAGAACGTCATTTTGGTGGGGTTATAGGACAGGAAGCTTCAAGTTAATAGAATCCAAAATATATTAACTGCTCCATGTTCTGCTTTTCTATTCATTGCTGTATATTATCTATGTACTTAGAGTTGTATTGTATGTAATGGATGTCAATTATCTTAAGAGTTTATTTATATGCAATAACAAATGAATCTTGAAAAAATAAATAATATAGTTCCTCCAATAGTGATATATAACTGATAATTTCAGTATTGTTTGTATGTCCAACCTCACAAAATTATACCCTGCACGACATTTTACTAGCTATTAATAAGAGATAGCAACAAAATGATGATAAAGAAAATGATTTCCATGAAAGTTACACAAATTGCAGGCACGGAAAATTGCACACACGCACGGAATAAACTATCTCTTATTATGTAATTTTGAGTGAACAAAAGAATTTTATTAAGAAATTACAAATTAAATGCTCAAATTTTGATAACTTTACCAATTTTATTTATAAAGTTTTGAACTTATCCACTTAATTCTTAAAAATCTCAATCTTCAAAATTGTTTCTTTCTCGTTTTTAAAGAATTTTTTTTTTTGTAAAGTTCTCTGATTCATAATCCCACCATTCAGATTGAAGAGCTATGTCTTGTGACTCTTTCCATTAAATTTCAGCTCGATCAAATGGTGAATAAGTCTAAATTTTTGGTTAGATGAAAACTTATAGTTTTGGTATTTTGGGCTAAGTTTCACTGTTAGATCAAGCTCAAATTTAGTGAAAAGGTTCACAAGATATAGCCCTTCAATCTGAACGGTGAGATTATGAATCAGAGAACTCTACACCTTGAAATAAACCTAAGAATTTTGACTTAAAGATAAATGGACTAAACTTGTACATTTTATGAATATAGAGGGACTCAATAGTTCATTTTTAAAGAAGGAGGACCAAAACGTTCAAGTGGTTAAAATAAGGAGACCAAAATTGCAATTAAGCCTATAACATAATAATGATCTATTTTGCATAGATATAGTATACATTTCAAGGTTTATTATCTACAGATGAGCTTATATTATTTATATTGACGATGCCTGATTTGAGTTAAAGGTCGGAAAGATGGATAAGGTCAGACTGAGAGTGTATTAACTGCACAGTAATAAATGAACTAAGGGTCAAATAGTAATATCCGAGCTCCGAAGCTTAAGTTAATACGGTCCGAGCTAAAGAATGTAGTGAATGTTAATGGAAGCAAGAGTCCATATATCTACTGTTGAGAGTTATTTATAGATGAGAGTTAAAGAATAGGATGAGAATATACAAGATGAAGATTTGATGATGTGAACCTTAGATAAAATGGTCTAGATGTAATGTGCCAAAGGATTGAGTATCTACATATACTATTTTCTCCCCAATACCTTTCAAGAACGTCATTTTGGTGGGGTTATAAGACAGGAAGCTTCAAGTTAATCGAATCCAAAATATATTAACTGCTCCATGTTCTGCTTTTCTATTCATTGCTGTATATTATCTATGTACTTAGAGTTGTATTGTATGTAATGGATGTCAATTATCTTAAGAGTTTATTTATATGCAATAACAAATGAATCTTGAAAAAATAAATAATATAATTCCTCCAATAGTGATATATAACTGATAATTTCAGTATTGTTTGTATGTCCAACCTTACAAAATCATACCCTGCACGACATTTTACTAGCTATTAATAAGAGATAGTAACAAAATGATGATAAAGAAAATGATTTCCATGAATGTTACACAAATTGCAGGCACGGAAAATTGCACACACGCACGGAATAAACTATCTCTTATTATGTAATTTTGATGAACAAAAGAATTTTATTAAGAAATTACAAATTAAATGCTCAAATTTTGATAACTTTACCAATTTTATTTATAAAGTTTTGAACTTATCCACTTAATTCTTAAAAATCTCAATCTTCAAAATTGTTTCTTTCTCGTTTTTAAAGAATTTTTTTTTTCATGGGACTATATGGCTATAATTTTGGTTCATTGACCTAAATATTATTTCACTTTAATAACAAAATTATACATCTATTACACGTTTTAACTTAATTACCTAAATATTATCATTTTTTAAAAATTTAAAAAAATTTCGGACATGTGAGACCCACCAGACGCGTCAATAGCCACGTGGCATATCTATGTAGGACACATCGATAGCCAATTAGCATGTTTTTCTTGTGCAACTTTTTCCTTTTTTTTTTTTTTTAAACAGTGGACTATTTGTTCTTCATCCCATCAAAGCATATAGATTGGGAAAGGCAACAAGAATAACATGCTATGAGACTACCTGCGTGTTCGATGTAAACACATCACGTAACTACTAACGTGTTTAGTGGTTCCTACATGTCCGTTATGTCTTTTTTTGTTTTTAATTTTTACAAAAAGTATAATATTAAAATAAATAAATTAAAAAATATAATAAATATGTAAAATTATTTATGAAATGCATTCCAATCAAAGAGTGTTGCCTTAAAGACTAGGTGAACAGTAAATTACACTGTTTTTAAGTTCAAAATAAAATAAACTTTAATTGTGATGAGAATCTTAAAAGAATGAGTTATTGAGTAGGTGGTTAACCTAAATAGTTAATAAAATTTAAATTTAATTGTATTGAAAANAATTATTCTATATATATATGTTTTTTTTTTATATTGTTCTATATATTATTCGAAATCTTCCAAAAATACTAAAATCAGAAAGTGAATCCCATCAAGCCAAGCTACTAAAAAACGATTTCAACTCCAAAGAAACACACAAACGAAAACCATTTCTACCTGAGAACCTCGACGGCTCGACCCCTTTTTTAGTGAACCCACGATTCACTGATAATCCTTTCATCCTTTGGAATTGTTCCATCATATCATATTGGTCTCTGTCCCTGCTCCATCGTCTTCCTCGACATAGACAAGCAAGAGTGCCATGGAACCCAGCTCTACCACTACAGTAGCTAGTGAACCCAATTTCCAAGCCACCATCAATATCAGCATCAAGTTCAGTGGGAGATCTATACCCATCTCAATCTCATCTGAATCAACGATCAAAGACCTCAAGTCCCTTATCTTGGATGCCACTAATGTCCTCCCTCGCGGCCAAAAGCTCATCTTCAAAGGTTTTACATTTATCTTTCTCAGAAAAGTTTCTATTTTTTTTTTTTTTTCTGTTTCTTTCTTCTCTTTTTCAAGCCATCTTTTATTGATGGGTGGGTATTCTAACAGGAAGAGTTTTGGAGGACTCAATGACATTGACGGCATCCGACTTGACTAATGGGTCCAAGCTTATGCTTGTTGCTTCTCAGGGTTTACATCAAGGGGTATTATACATTGATTCCTTTCTTAGCTCTGGAATTCTAGTTTCTATTTCTCTCTAATTTTTTTTTTCTTGAGGGTGTCATTTCTGACGATCTATCAATGGAAATAGAATTTTATTTAATTTCGATTTTTTTAATTCTTGAGAAAAAATAGGATGCAACCGATATTAAATAAGCTAAATTGAATCAAAGTAACCGGAATTTAACTGTATTATAGCAAGACCGTTCATCAACAAGATGATAGTATGATTTCTTTTCAGTTTGGTTATGGAGGTAAACAAACCAATAGAAAAAGATTAAAATGAATGCTTCCAAAGTGGAATACTTTCCTTTCTTGCAAAAGATCTTCTTTTTGGAACCTGACAACTGGTTCATGAACAAAATAGATGAATCCTTTCATATAGATGATACCTAGCTAGTTAGAAGCTTACAAAAGCTGTGTGATAAACTTTATCAAGCTTCTGTGTAAAACATTTATGGTTATAGATGCACTGTGAGAATATTACTTTTCTTTCTGTGCCAGTCATAACAAATGCAATTTTATTTTTTTTGGGTTGGTAAAATAAATGCCCCTTGAAGTATTAAAATTTTAGTAAGTTAATTTGATCTTAGACTTGTTTGTGTAGGATGGTCCCATATTGAAAAAAGCTCAGGTTTTACCAAGATCAAGGAAAGATGGAAACTCTAGCTTGAGTAATGAAATGAAGACAATTCCTGTGAAGAACAGGTTGGAACGATGGGCTGTTACAGGAGTTGTAGCATTGTCTGAATGCAATTTAAAGGTAATATGCTGTTGGTTTTGTGATAAATCCAGTTTTACACTTCAGAAAACCTTGGAACCTATCAATACGGAGACTTGATTGATGGTTGAATTTGAATCTAGATAGACAAAACTTAATGTCAAGTGGAAATTTACAGAGATGAGGAATGTGTTGACTTTTACTTGATGAAATGTTGTGAAGACTTTGTAATTGTATATTGAGGTCCTTCCTTTCATATGGATAAACGTAACATGTACATTTTGCAGTGCATCTGCTTTAATAAAAGAAATCAGTTGTAAAGCTTTTGAGATTTTTGACTCATGTCATGAATCAAACTATTCATCTGGATTGTATTTTGTAATTCAATGTCAGGATAATGTAGGATTTTCTGATGTTGAATTATAAAATGAGTAGAGATAGTCTGCAGGGTACTAACTCCATTTACTTGACAGTCCTTCAAAGCATCATTATCTGTAGTGATTTTATTACGGGGTCTAGTGTATTTGTTTTTAGCTTAAAAAGAATGTCTAATGTCATTGTTGCTATTAGTTTATTAAAGGAAGAAAATAACAATAAATTGACTTTTTGTCCTAGAATTTACTAAAACCTCCCAGAAATATTGTAAACTTTTCTAAGGTCTGATAATTTTTTTCTTGGGAACAAAGTAAAAAGTCTAGGTTTCAGGTTGTATATTAGGAGACATTTGAGGATGTAAACAGCAGATTACAGATTATTTTGATGAAAAGAACTTTTCTTTTCTTTCTTGAAGGGTTCAGAACAGAACACTGCCCATTTTGGCCCTGTGTTTGATCTCCTTAGCTCATCTATTTTACCTTGAAATATCTCTTAATACAGCCAAACTTGATTCAAAAGTTATACCTACACCATATAGTAAAAAGGACTATCATAACTATTCACTTTGGAGACATTTAGGAACAGATTGCAGTTTTTATGCCCATCTCTGATATGACACTACATCTCACATCAGAAATAAACTGAGCTATGAATGCTTTATAGGGAATTAAGGAGTGCTCTAAGTATCACTTTGATTAGTCATTTTGAATTTGGAATGGATGTGGCTAATATATTACCAATGGCACTCTTGATCCAGTGAGAGGAGAGTTGGTGGTGAGCATGTGGTGGGCATGTAAACACCACCTGAATCATACATTTCCTAGTGAAATCCTAATCAATATTGAGTAGGCTCTAGCAAGGACATTAGGCATATGAGTCAGAGAATTGTAACACCTCAACTCCCTTGTCATAAATGTAGACGGTTGGAATTTACTGTATAAGCTATTACTGGAAGGCCAATGATAAAATTGACTAGTCTTTTTGGAGTAAGTAAACTGTAGTTCCTTAGTCAACAGAATCAAAAAAGGAGAGGGGGAAGGAAGAATGGAGAAAACAAAAGAAAATCCAAGAAAAATTAAAGGATTTTCTTCTTTATGAATTTTTATTGCCTGCCTATTTTGGTGTGGAACATTCGCTTATTTTCCCCTGCCAATTGTAATTTTCGTAGGCCATACCTGATGAAGTGTGGGCTTGTGGGCCTTCTGCAAGAATTCTAGATTGCAGCAACAACTCAATTCGAAATGTACCTGTACAAATTGCATCCCTAACTGGTGTTGAGGCAGGATGAACTTCTCTTTCTTTATAAGCTTTTTGTTTTAGCTTTCAGCTACATTCAGTAATTATTATTAGAATCAATATTTAACACAGCTTCCTACTTTCAAAATGTTCTAGAAACTATTCCTAAATGCAAATGACATATTGGATGAATCAATTAGCTGGGAAGGACTAACACCTCTGAAGTACTTAACAGTAGTATCATTGAACCAGAACCAGTGAGTAGATTTTATCATTTATTATTTCAGTGCGTGCTTATCTTGTTTTAGCTTACATTAAACCACAAAAGAATTTACCTCTGGACTACATGTACTTATCTGATGCCAAAATGTCTCACTATTTTTTGATATATATTGATTTATCTGGCTTGAAACACTAGTATGGATTTTTGTTCATCCAAACCACCTATTTTGCTGAATTTAATCACCTGTTCCAAATATAAAGGGTGTTAAAGGAGGAATAAAATGTATTGCCTATCTTTGTGACATCTTGCTTCTGGGGTTTAATGTAGAATGCTTGAGGTGGCTTCCTATGCATGTTAGACTAATCGCTTTATGAAATGGATGTTTTGGTTGAACAACATTTTTTCTGTTCATCAGATCAAATTCACAACAAATTTGAAAGAATAACTTCCATTCTTTTACCTCATTTTTTCTGCTAGATTTTTATGGCAATTCAAGTTGGTTAGGATTATGTCCTTTTACGTGATTTGTTCAGTTGACATGATTTGTGCAGGTTAACAACTTTGCCATCTGCACTGGGATCTCTAACCTCTATAAGGGAGCTGCATGTCTCCAATAATAAGTTGGGTAGCCTCCCTAATGAAATAGGACATCTCACTGGGCTAGAAGTTTTGAAAGCCAACAATAATAGGTAACATTCAAAAGTATGTACTTGTTAAAGTATGGTCATTTATTTATTAACGTGCTTTCATGCATTAGTAGGTGTGGTCCAACTGGAAACTCTTTTTTCATTGCCCTACACTGCCTTGTTTATTCAGTATATGTAATTGTTTCAGAATTTCCTGGTCTTTCTTCTTGGAGTTGAAGCTCCAAACATACAAAATCAGTATATATGTTTGTTTTTTCAAAATGCCTAAATATATTATAATACTGAAAAAAATTAGGTGTTTTCTGTTCGGTTACCAAAAGAACCTCTCTCAAGCATGACTGCACATATGTTTGTGCTTTTTGGTAGAGGTTCATAATTACCCTTTATCCATCCCTTCCTGAAGATTTAATCCAAAGTTCCGAACAGCGTTAATGACCTTACTAGCTTAATCAACATAGTTTCTTAAAACATCTTGTACCTCTTGTTGTGAGTTCTGTTACAGTTAATAAACTAATATGTGATATTACTTGCAGTAATAAATTAATTATTCTGATCAATGTCTTCTTTTTCTCAGGATGAATACCATCACTGAGTTTATAGGGAATTGCCATTCTCTTGTCGAGGTACAGTGCTTCTTCTTCTATTCTCTCTCTCTTAGCTAGATGATATAGCATTTAAAAATTTTAAAAGAAAAGAGGTGAAGATACGTTTTCTGGATCATGTGTATGTATAATGCTTATCAGGGTATTCTTGTACAGCAGGTTGACTTCTCATCAAATTTTCTGTCAGAATTGCCAGAGACATTTAGCAGTTTGAGCAATTTGAAGGTAGCTTATGTTTTCACCTAATAAAAGAAAACAAATAGGAATTTTGCAGTTTCACTCTTTTTACATGAGAACTTTGCATTGACTGCATCCCATTAATATTTTATTGAAGCTCTTAATTTAATGCTTTGGAGGCTCCGCACAGAAGTTTTTACATGATTGGTTCCCTAGGCCACTGGTTCAACCGGTGCATCATTAGTTGAATTCCATGTGTAACTAAAATAATTAGTTTTAATTACATAATATAATGAACAGAATATCATTATAATGCACAAAAAAGAAGAAATTAAATATTACAGTTGTAGTCATCTAACTAAAAAATATTAACAATTATTCTTAAATGAGAAATATAATTTATAAATTAACTCTCATAATATATAATAATAAAATTTTGAATAACTTGTTTTCTCTTTTGCTGGAAAATGTTTAAAATCTAGTTCACTGTAAAGAGTTTTAATTATTAGAGTGTCTTATAAAACAAATAATGTGATTTAAACAAAACTAAGGAAAAAAAAAAATGAAGTGTTGAACTTGTTTCTAAGATATATCTAACTGACAAAAAGGATCCACATATGAAAACATTTGCTTTTTTCCAATAATTGAGATGAAATCAAATTAGCTGCTGCGCTAGGTATGAGGATGTGTGAAATTATACAGGTCACCCTTATTTTAAATTTTAATGTAACAATCAGCTCTTTCTGTTATATTGCTGTTAGAGATGTGTGAAAAATGATGATATAATGAACGATGTTAATATATTTTTTCCCTAAAATACTCTTTATCTTTCCTAACAACCAGGCAACATATAGATTTTACTGTAAACTATGAACATAAAGAAAGTATGGAGAAAAAAGTTTCATTTAATTTTGCAAATAGACAGAAAATAAGGATTATTGAAGCTGATGAGGAAGAGCTCTAGCTTAGTAGAGTGTGCTCTTAGTCATAAGGCCGGTCTCCTCCTCACCCCCTTCCCTAGTATTGCCAACTCTTCCTGCATCTTACTCCATCTTTCTGAGGACTTTGTAGGCTTTGCATCTTAGCAACAATGGGATGAAGTCTCTTCCTTCTAAACTATTCAAGACTTGCCTTCAGCTCTCCACATTGGATCTCCACAATACAGAAATAACAATTGATGTTCTTCGTCAGGTGTGCACTTTTGTTGCTTTCTTCAAGCAAACTTGTATCAGTTCAATGGAGCATGTAATGTCTAAGAAACGAAAATCAAAGGAATTATGTGTGCTTTTCTTGCAGTTTGAAGGGTGGGACAATTTTGATGAACGCCGTCGCTCAAAGCATCAGAAACAACTGGATTTTCGAGCTGGAGTTGCTAGAGATTTTGATGAAGGTGCTGATAAAAACTGATTTGACATTATCTTAGACATAAAAAGGAAATCTGCATTGCCTTCATACCTAGAATCAATAGTTGTTATTTAGTTATCTTTGGTGGCTTGTTGGAAATTTCTTATAGGATGTTGTATTGACAATTCCCACAAATTACTGACAATAATCACAAATACAAAGATTCTTCTACTAGCTTGAAGAAAGAAGATGCTTGGATTACCTCATCTTTCAGCTATTTCAAGCCCTATGCCATGTGCAGCTATTAGATAGATAGGTTTCTGATTTAGTCCTTTCAAGAAAAAGGTTTGTAAGCTACCCTACCCATCTCTTGAATTTGATGTCATTACAAATATTTAAAAAAAAATTGAATTGTCTAAAATATCTAAAATAAAAAAATAATTAATAGAATTTAAGTTTAATTATGTCAAAAAAAATTATTATTTTTAAGTATATTATTTTAATATTTTTGGAATTTTTTTTTTTATATTACTTTACTTATACATTTTATAAAATATTAATTGTTATACTATATACAGACTAATCAACTCAATTTTTTCATATTTTTGTAATTACACAAATTTCAAAAATAAGTTCCTGGACACCTCACTTTTAGTGGGCTAGCTTAACCCGAAAAAGAAAGACGGGACATTGCACAAAGCATCTCATGGCCTGTCATAATGTCATTCCTCCTTTTAATTTACACTTATGACCNGTCATTCCTCCTTTTAATTTGCACTTATGACCTTTTGTTCTTTTTTCTTATTTTATTAATTATTGTTATTATTTGTTTAGCATAATGGTTTGAATCTCGAGTCCCTCTTTTATTCTCTCAACTCAACTAAGACATTTGGAAAATATATTTTGCCCTCCAGGATCCAACATTGACTTCGAGTACAAATTATTTGAAAAAATAAACTTGCTACTTATTGACACTTTTTTATTTTATTTTATTGTTCTTATATTTTATAAAAAAAAATTATGTGTTTTGATATATATTGAATAACTTAATTTTTTAAAATATTTATAATAATATTAAAATTATTGAATAAACTGAAATAATAACCCTTCCCCCATTTCTTTGGTAAAAGCTCTAATAGTCATTTTCACCACTCCCAGAACAGTGAAAACTGATTGAGGTAAATTGACTCAAATAATATATTTTTGTAAATTTTTTACATAAATAGATTACTTATTAAACTATTTACGTAAAATAGATATTTTTAAATATTTTATTAATTTTTTAACCAGAATGACAATAATAAAAGTGTGTTCACTATTGAAAAAAAGAAACGTAAAAAAGTGTGATACTAAATACATTTTAAGACTGAAAAAATACTATTTTGCTCAAAAACGTGTTTTAAATGGAACACGCTTTTGCTCAAAATTTTTTTAAGATATTAAGCATAACAAACTTTTTTTTTCTTTAAGATAATTGTGTTTTTGTTTTTTGTGAGTTCAATTAAAATTTATTAATATTAATTTTTGTTGCTGTTATTTATACTACTAGATATTATTAATAATAAAAATTAATAATCAAAAGAAATTGATGAATAAAAAAGAAAAAGAAGATTCCAAGCGATTCCACTATTATTAGTGAACAATAATGAAATAATTCCTTTATATTGATAAGTTTTCACCTTTCTGAATGAAAACATTAGGCCTTTCTCTTTATTTCATTTGCAACACACTATTGAGCAAAAGAGTGTTCCAAGGTCTTAAAGTGTGTTTATTCTCACACTTTTTTTAGTCTCTTTTCTTCAATAATAAACACACTTTTGGGATAAAATGCTCTAAAGCGTGTTCAGTTTATACACGCTTTATACAAGTAAAGCGTGTTTCACTCTGGTTAAAAAATTAATATAATATTCAAAAGTGTCAATTTTACGTAAATAATTTGAAAAGTTTCATTTGTGTAAATAGTTTATAAAAGTGTATTATTTGAGTCAATATGCCATGCTTCTAATGCACCGTAAATTAATGCACCCTAAATCAATTATGTGCTGTTGTGTGTTTTATCCATTTTGTAGACACCTTTCATCTTTAACAATATCTTACAAATTTTACAAAAATATTTTAAAATTATTTTTGTAACTTTTTAGTAATTTAACGGTTAAAATTGAGTTTCTTAGTATAATCTAGTTAAAAATTAATTTTCATAAAATCACTTCTCAGACAACTCATCTAAATATAAAATTGATTTTCTTCAGTAAATCTTTCCAATAATTTTAACCCAATCGATTTTTACAAAATTTATTTTTCACAACTAATTTACCAATTCATTTAAACTGATAATGAGTGATATTAAGATTTTATTATTTTAGGTTTCTTAGATACTTTATGTATTTATATAGTATATTATACCACATGAGAATAGTTAATGTGTAAATGATATGTGCACAAAATAATTATTTGAATTTGTTTGAGAAAATAAAATAAAATATATTTATTTCTAATAAAATATAAAAATTATATATACTTACCACATCAGTATAATATAACATACTTATGTAGTATTATAGAATCCCCGTTATTATAAATAAATTCAACCAGAATAATGCTTGATAGAAAATACGCATGAGTTCATTGACAATTTTACAATAAAACGAAGTAATAAGGATTATTATCTTCACCAGTAACTTCTAAGCCAATGTGGGCAAAATAACATTGACTATTGTCAATGAATCTATATATTTCTTGCCAAATTTACCCAATTGACTCCTCGTTGTGCTCACTTTTAACTGAACCGATTTATTTTGCCAAAATTTCAATCAAACCCCCTTCTCTTTCGAAAAAAGAAAAGAAAACAAAATAATATCGCTAAATGGCAGTAAGCAATTCATTTTAGTGTAAAAACTCCAATTCAGTGGAAGTACTAGTCACAAGGCTGGTTTCCTTATCTCCTTTCCCAATTCAAATCCCTTTAATTACAATTACCGATACTATTTACCTATTAAGCTAAAAAAAAATCAAAAATTCATTTTGAGGTTCTACCAAGTGTAAAAGCTACCATTTAAAAATCAAAAATCTAATATTGGACTCCACGATATATTTTGACAAGGCTATTTACCCTGATTTCATTCAACCAATATGCCACAAGAAGCACATGAGTAACTGACAAACAAACCAATATGTAATAGGGAACGGGAGGAGTGAAAATGCAGATATGACTCTACCTATTGGTACACCATCTCAAGCAATAACGATATCTAAAGGCAGGCGAACAATAATTAGAAAGTACAAGGGTTGAGTAGCTTTTCAATTCATATATGAACTGTGATATAGTTCAGAACGTCAGATTTCTGTGTACTCATTATGAATATTTAACAGTAAATCAAACATACTGAAAGAAAGTTCTAGTAACTAATATAAATCCCATAGACAAACATGATAAGATGAAAACAAGCTAACGGAAATAAATGGATATTTGCGGAATGTCAATATCATTATCCTCGTCGTCCTCACAGGCCACGACAACATCCAAGTGATTACGATATGAAGGCAGTTCTACCTTGGCCACGTCCCTTGCTAGATCTGCTACTTTCTTGTCCATTCGATCTTTGTGCCGAGGGAACATGCTATTGTAGAGAAGGCAACTTCCGCATGAAATGCTATAAGCATTCAGGCCTTTCTCCTTCAGCCATTCAATAAGTTCCCTGAGAGTAGGATTATCTTTCAGAATCCACCTGTCCCAAACAGTCCAATTCATATCCTGGTGCTTGATGACCTTTGGTGGAACTGGCTCGGCGATGGAGAAGAGAGGCAGTGCTAGGTTAGCAAATGTGTTTCGGTAGTCCTCAACTTTGTGTCCTCCATCCAAAACTTTATAGAGCTCGAGGCAGACAAGACCAGTAGCCATGGCAGTTGAGGTCGCAATTGCAGGAATAATCCGTCCAGCAATAAACTTGGCTTTCAGCTTGTCAACTTCAGGAATGCTATAATTCCTCGCCCTCATGTTGGCAAGCCCAGCAATCAGGTCCATATGATAGTTTGTNAAATGTGTTTCGGTAGTCCTCAACTTTGTGTCCTCCATCCAAAACTTTATAGAGCTCGAGGCAGACAAGACCAGTAGCCATGGCAGTTGAGGTCGCAATTGCAGGAATAATCCGTCCAGCAATAAACTTGGCTTTCAGCTTGTCAACTTCAGGAATGCTGTAATTCCTCGCCCTCATGTTGGCAAGCCCAGCTATCAGGTCCATATGATAGTTTGTATCGTCATCCTGCAGTTTTACAGCAGAATGGTGATTTATAACTTTTGTTGATGAAAATGAATTCCAAAAAAGTACTTAAAAGATGTAAATCACATGGTGTGAAGAAAGCTATACCCACAATCATCAATCATGAGTACAAAATTTGATCACCAAGACCACACAAAGGCCCTATCCTATGGTTCAAACTGGAGGATACAGTAAGTAGAAAAAGTATCGAGAGAAAATCAGACCTTTTCAAACTGAATTGGTTTCATCCTGAAGCCTTCAGACAGATTAGCCCGGCATCGCTCTAACTTAATAATTAGATCATTGATGACTGCCCCATCATCCACAGAAGCAGTAGACAGACTGGTGGCCTTCTCATCTGTCTCTATTTTCACATCTTTCCTGGGCTGAAAGTCTGGAACTATAACCCTATCAACTGCTTCAGCGAACTTCTTGGGGTTCTTCACCCAATCAGGGATTGGGATACCAAATGTCTCCGCTCGTAGTATTGATGCTGCCATCACAAAGTGGAGATGACCCAGATCAGAAGCCGAGAACTGTAATGGATGTGGGAATCTCTTTGGTGCAGACCAGAAGGGAGCACCAGTACTGGTTGCAGCATCTTCAGGGAAAGTATAAATCAACTGCTTCACCCGGTTAGCAAAATAATCTTCAAACCTGTGAAATAAAATCATGTGAATTTACAAGGATTGGCACACAAAAACTATCATTCCCCCACTACAACATTATAAAAGGAAAGAGGCAAGCATTAAAAGTTGTCAGTGTTACTTACTTTAACCGAGCCCAAGTAATACAGTCTTCAAAAGTGTCACATTTCTCCCTGTCAAGGCACTCAAGAACACGTTCCAAGTTATCCCTTGCCTGAGCATCACCAGCATTCCTCATTGCATTAGTATATTCACTTGGATTGGACAAATAAGCATTAACCTCAGCTGGAGTTTTCTCAAGCAAACCCTCAAACTCTGATCGAGCCCATGTTAAGCAGTGGTCAATGTTGTGGGGAAAAGAGTGTACAGTGCACATTGGTGCTTGTTTCTCAGGCGGGTCTCTTGAAGCACCATAATTTTCAGTTAGGTGCGGAATAACCATCTGGGTATTACATTTGGCTCCAAGAGTTCCTGACTCAAGAAGAGGCTTTTGGAAATACAAGCATCTCTGATCAACATATAATCTAGCATTGACATTGTCTAGTGCATTGATGACAACACTTAAGTTTTCCCAGAAAGAATCATTAAAAACATTCTCAGTTTCAGGGCCAACACGATTTTGCAGTGCTTCAATATTCAAACCAGGATTTATAGATGCGGCAGCTGAAGCAGCAACTGTCGACTTAGCCTGGCCAATATTCCAATCGCGGAACAGGAACTGCCTGCTTAGGTTACTCTTCTCAATAACATCATCATCAGTAATTGTCAGCTTCCCCTGACTACCACAAGAGACTCCCATTAGCGCAAGATTTTTTAAAAACTCACATCCCAAAGCACCAGATCCAACAACAAACACTTTTGCATCTTCTAATTTCTTCTGTAACTTGGAACCAAAAACAGAAATCTGTGCGTCGTAACGGCTATTTACTGGTCTAAAATCACTTGGATCCAGTGGCTCCGTAGGAAGTGATTCCACAGAGTCAAAGTAAAAAAACTGCAGAGGACAAGAGAAATTAAAACCATTATCATTAAACAAGATAACAAGGAGTAAGAATATTCTAAGCTCTAAAACGAATGCTGAAGTTACAGAGCAAATGAAAACACTAAAACATCAGGAATAGACCATGCCTCTTGTTATTTATCATCTAATACCAATAAATCTAGTCACTGCTGAAATCAATAATGCAGCCGCCCCCTTTAAGAGCAATGCAAAGATATCAGGAATTCCAACCCACCCGTGTAAATGCATGTCAAACAGGGTGACCCCAGGTATGTATGCATGCACTCACGCACAAATTTTTTCAAGGGGCTCAACCTTCAGGTGATGAACATGGACAGGTACACTCAGTCAATTAAGCAGGCACATGCCTGTCTGTGGTTCACTGTCTGATTGTGTTTTAGGTATACATAGAAAGTAAGAGAGAGGGTAACATGCAATCCTTGAAAGGTAGAAGTCAACAGTTAGTAGTACAGCATTTGAGCCAGCAGATACAGCTTTGTTCAAATCATGATTTATGAATATGTAATGGGAAATGAAAGCTATAAAAGATGCAAAAGAATCAAATATCAACTGCAGCAGCAAATAAAACACCCACAATCAATTAGCTAATTGTTAAAACTGAATAGTTGTCTTATAAAAGTGATTTCATTCTTACTAGTTGACATACAATCACCCTTCTGATTAGAACTAATTAAGCCACAGATAATCAATGCATTATAGTTATATAAACATCCCAACTTAAATCTACCCATACTGCAATAATTTAAAGAAAACACAGGGCTCCACAAACATCATCAACCTTCAGAAGTGGAATTTGTGTCTCTAACTCAACCCTACACCGAATAACACCTGATGACTTTCATCAGCCATAAGCAATCCAAACTAAAAACAGTTTATCCTAAGCTCATCTCAGCTGCTTTTCATCCAACCAAAGTAATCAGTGTGTTTATCTTGGCTTAGTTCACTTGCAGTTTATAAAAAATTTCCAAAATCCAGAGAATTTGTTCTAACATGACACCCAACCAAAAATATACTAACCTGGAAAAGTGGATGAAACTTCCCAGAGCATGCTTTAACCACCTCTTGTCCAACAATTCCACCAAACATGGCAGCCATAGGGTTCAACACTGCCCTAGCACCAAAGGCAAAATGCCGCAGAAGTTTTGGGTTGATATCTTCCAATTTTTCATCACCAAGTCTATCGTTAATGTTACTGGCAACAGATATAAGCTTCTGAGCATCACCTTCTGAACCAGCAACAGGGAAGCGTCCCAATTCAGAGACAAACTTATCCAAAGCCTGGAATGCCAAATGCAGGAGAGGCGGACGATCGAACTTAGAAAAATCACTCAGAAGAAAATCGCCAGGATCATTGAGTGCTTTCCTTAGAGGCTTAAAATTCAACACCTTTGGCTGTTTGACCTGTGTGACAATACCACCTTTCTCATAGGTACCAAACTTTGTGGTGTCTTCTTCAAGAGCAAATGAGTATGCTCTAGCATTTTTAATCTTTCTTGGCTTTCCATCATTCAATTCGGTCATACCATGAACTTCAGAAAATACAACAAGATCTCCATCCTGAAACTCAAGCCTTTCATCATCCACACAGGATACTAAAGCAGGGTCGTCATTGCTAATCGATGCAATTATACCCGTATGGGGTTCCTCACCATCCACATCAAAAACAGTGAACTCTGGCCCGAAATCACAGAACACAGAACCAAAAAGGCCTCTGACTTCAGTTTTGATAAAAGCAATAGGAGGCTCATGACTATGACAGTAATCATTGAACTCAACAGCCTTCTCAAGACTGATATCAGTAAAGACAACAGCCTGTATAACAGTTTTAAAAAAAGTGAGAACACAATCAAATAAGTCACAGATAGACTCACACTGATGTTAACACATAAACAGACAAACTTGCACAATATAACAAACTATTCCAACAACATGCACAATCTGAGCGGTACATCACTTCAACAAATACTGATCAAAATAAAGATAAACAATACAAGATGCTTAAAAGTAATTCAAACTAGTTCCTCTTACATGGTTTCATTATCTATTACTTTATCTAACATCCAGTAACATTATCTCAATCTACCAATAACCTCAAACCAATAAGAACATTTCATTTAGTTTTTGTTGATAAGCACTTAACTGATATTACAGAAATGGATATAATTAACCAATTGTCCCGTCACACTAGACTTACTTCAAAACTACCACAAAAGCACCTGGAATCACACCCATAAACATTGTTCTGATTAATTAGCCAAAACTCTCCATTAACTTATAAACTTTACAATAAAATTCCAACACATTATTTGCTTGCTACAACAGATCTGCTTAAGGACAATATAGACCAACTAAAAGTAACTAGGTTTGCAGGTATAAACTATTAAACCTATGTGTATAAAGATATAAAGCATCAAAATCACTAAACTTATTCCATATACCCAAGAACAAAAATAAAATATTTCCTTTATAACTGACACACGACAAGTAACTTAATAAAAAAGCATGAAAAATAAGGTTAATCACCATAAAAAAAGCATGAAAACTAAAATTAAGCACCATCCCAAAGCTTCATCATAGTTAAACTATGAAGACATGGCAGTCACAAATGCAGAGCCACATAGAAGTATGGCAAGATGTGAACCATTGACTCTCTAGAGCATATTTCTTGCTTCCGAATAATCTTCTTTCACTTTTATATAAGCATAATCTTACTTCACATGGTAAATTTTTTTGCTCTACCATAGAAATTAAAAGGTCAACAATTCATCCATTATTAATCAATATGTTTGTAGTAAACATGGGTTTTTATAGTAGATACAATATTTATACAGAGGGCATAAAGTCATGTTCAGAATAGAGGGGCAAAACGATTATGCAAGTTAAGCCTGCTATTGACATTGGTGCCTAACCAAACCAGGGAATTCCTCCTACACTTCCATGTACATCCAAACAAGCCAACAAGCTTAATCACTTGATACACAGCAAGTAGACATATAAAATAACTCAATGGAACAAACATGAGGTACAAAGAACAAGAAAAAAGAAATAAAATGAGGGAGACGGAGGTACCTGGAAATTAGAAAGTTTTTCTCTTGTCAACTTGGTTGTCAAAGTGTTTACAAGCACTGCATTGTTGAGCTCCTGTAACTTACTAACAGATGCTATTGCCCTGTTCTTACCAACATCATTATCTGAAAACACAAAATTACTGGACAAATCCCACAACTCAACAGTCCCTTCATCATGCAAGGTTACAGATTTCACACCAGCAAGAATCAGATTCTTGGCTGCAGGTAGGATTAAAAGCATTAGAATACACAAGCCAATATATAGTACCACAATGTCAACACTACTTGAAACTAAATAACATGACACAAACAACATATAAGATAAAATCACATCTCACAAAACCTTATGAACACTGGCAACAGACTCTGTTAACTAATTATCCTAGAACTGAAGAGGAACCAACTTGAAAGGGAAGACGGCATCAGAAGATATCTGCAGGTACTTGATGGAAAACCGCTGGATGCCAAACCTTGCCAGAGGAGAGGACGAGAAGTAAAGAAGAAAGACACATGCAAACAGAAAGAGAAAAGCCACCCACAGCCTTCACATTGTTTCATACAGCATGAAAGAAAAGAGGGTCTCACGTGGAACTACCTATCATTTGCAGAAAAATTTATTAACACCGTCAACAAATTACAAGATTATCAACAGCTCCTTGGAACTACCAACACCAATTCTGTTTTTAGCAATTCAACAATTCTCTTGCGACACCTCTAAACACACAGAAAAAAGAGAGCTGAAAATGCAAGAAAAAGGGGGAGAAAATATTTCCTCGCCTTCACAAGGTTGGTCACCTAAGTGACCTAGCATTTGAGAGAATGGAGGATTCAAAAATGGAGCAGAGTTGCCAAATTATTTACCATCATCATCGATCAATCAGATAATAACAAATATATACCAGAAGGATGCACAAGAAATGAAATCAGACATCCAAAATCTAAATTCTTACCAGACTACCAACAATTAATTAACACAATCATCATACAAGGAAAAACAATTAAAAGGGTGTTGAATAACCATACCAATCTCGACACCAAGACCCTGCAACCCCGAGACCAGGACATTGGACGCAAAAAGCCTCCTCATGGTCTCACGACCATACACAGCGAGCTGACGACTGTGCAGATCCTCATCAATATCGGGTGGATTGGAATCACCCAAAGCCATGATTGACTCTCCTTCAACCAAGTTACTTCTACTGTGGTTGTTGTTACTGCTGCTACTAAAGCTCTGGTTGCTGTTATTCACCGCGGATTCGGTGGTATCAGCTGGCGAGGCAGCGAAGCAGCCGATCCGATTCTTCTTCTTAGGAAACGACGCACCTACGTTGTTGTTATTGTTGTCACCACTGTCTTCTTCTACAACCACTCCTTCACAAGGTCTCTTTCTAGGAAGCATATAGTGCAGTAAGCTGCTGAACAATCGACGAAACCCCACCATGAAGATTATCAAAACAACACCAAAAGAAGCAATCAAGAAGCTATTAACTTGATTATCAGGAAGAGAAAAACCCAGATACACAAAGCAAGCAATGATCGGTGCCAAAAGTATAAACCCTAACCCTAATCCGCACATGATTGCAGTGCAAAGAAAAGAACCAAAATGAAAGATTAATCTGGACAATGAAGAAAAATTCAAGCAAGCTACGAAACGTACCGATTGGAACAATGGAATCTGAGTGAGAGAGAGAGAATGAGAAGGATAGAATTTGGGAGAACTTTCCTTGTTTCTTAGCTTTTCTCTTTCTTGCTCTTTCTCTTTTTCTGTTTTGGGTTTATTTAGAATGAAGATTTGTGATCAGTGGGGGTTTCATATAAGGGTGAGAAAGAGAGAGAAAGAGAAGGGTATTTATGGATTTGCAAAACTATGTGTATCTAGGGTTTTGGGGGCATGAGTACAGGTGCTGTTTGGGAGGAGAAGGGTACCATCTCTCTCTCCTTCGTCTGAGAAAGAAAGAAAGAAAGAAAGAAAGAAAGCAAAGAGAGGAAGAGAGATAGATAGGTAGATAAGTCGGCTAAGTGTTAAGAGAGAGAGTGGGTGTGGGCCTGTGAGAGATTGACGGTAGCGCCCAAGTATGCCACACGTCGTCGTTTCACTGTCAATGGACTAATAAACGACGTCGGATGTGGGCGGTCATTCTGTATTTTGCATAACACAACGCATGCTTGTTGCTTAGGTACTACTCATAGACGAATGCCTTGTCGGGCAAGACTTGAAATGTGAGAGATGGTCAAACGGGTAAGATTCAAGATGATATATCTTTCTAGAAAAATTTAGAAGAGAAAAAGAGGTTAAATATATTCGTTTTGTGCATTATTCTTATCGGTTGTGTGTTGAGATAATGTTAAAAAAATTTAGATTTTGAACCTAAATTTGAACCTAGACATTAGGGATGACAATTTGCTCCATACTCGATGGAGTATCGTTACTTTTACCTGGTCGGGTGGTATGGGGCAGAAAAAATTGGTATAGGTATGTGTATGGGTAATTTTATGGAGCGGGTGCAGGGGATGGGGAAGTCCAACCCCGCCCCGTATTGTACATAAATAAAATAAAATAATGTATATATAATATAATACATTACATAATTTTTTTTTGAAATTTTTTTGTCAAAACGTTGTCATTTTGGTTGAGGGTTTTTTGGAAAAGTATAGTTGTATGGGTAAATAAGACGGGGCAGATGGGCATTCAATGGGGCAGAGATGAGTTGTTGAAAAATCCCCAATTGGGGATAGAGCATGGGGATGTCTTCGGGGATGGGGATGGGGATGGGGACGGGTAGTGCCTGCCCCGCCCCATTGCCATCCCTACTAGACATTCACTAGTACCACAGAGCATGTAGAGGACTATCATGTCAAAAAAAAAAAATATGAGAAATAATTTCAATGAAATTCAGGTAAAGAATAAAATCAGTATTTTCATTATAAAATAGTTACTTAATTTTAATGAATCTAAAGAAAAATATTTAACTAACTGAAAAACTAAAAAAATATCAAATCAACATTTTAGAGAGTTTAATATTAGCATATAATTCATGTATTATAAGGGAGTTTAATATAAAAAAAATTAAATCCATTTGTATTAAGTAAAAAAAATCATTATAAGGAGCACAAAACACTAAAAAAAGAAAAAGTACACAACAATAACGGAAACCTCAACATTAACTCTTTTATTCCTATAACTAAAGAAATTACTACTAGATTCATAAGTCATCAATAAATATAAATAAACAAAATATTTTCATTCAAAAGGCTGTGGAAGAATGTTAGCTGTGGAAATAGCCACAGCCATAAAATAATCACATAATATAACCCACATGCTTTTAGCTCGGTCGAAATTAATCTTCAAAGTCCTAATGAAATGACTCGACTTGCAACTCCATATTTTTGTGTGGAAATAGCCACAGCCATAAAATAATCACATAATTTGTACTTTCTTTTTTTTCCTTTTCTTTTTTCTTTTAGTAATATTGCCCTAAAAGACCAAATTAAAGGCCCTTCACCTAAAAGAATAGGACATACAGCCTTGACTTGGGGTAAACGCCTTCAATCTGGGGCATAGGCCAAAATGTTGTCATGTTGTTACAAACAATTTCAAAATGTTCATAGATTTATGACTTATAAGGATTCCTCTTGGAGGATAGACCCTTCCCTTATTCTTGGGGAGGATATACAAAAATCCTAAAGCATGTATCTATAAAAATTGTACAACATATATGCTTGGAAATCTTAACACACCATCAAATCATGTAATCATAACCCCAAAAGTTTGGCTTTGTGGTAAAGATGCAATAGATTTATTTAAGCTAGCTAATATTTGAATACTGTGACAGCACCCAGGGAAATTTTTCCCCTGAATGCACTAAGTTGATGTGGGAGTGCGCCTTTAAAATTGTCCGTAGAGGGACTTACTCTTGATACGTGAAAGCTTACCTAAGAATACCCTTACCATTAAACCACAAAAATAAAATCATGTAATCATACACTCATATCGTCAAGTGTCACACCCAACATCTATGATCCCATTTTCTCATACCAAACATAAACAGTCTCATGAATTTAAGTAGATCTAATGTAGATATATCATGATATCAAACTTTAGAAGATATGTGGACCCCTAAGCATGTACTCCTAGTAAATTAAAGAGAAGGAGAAGGAAGATTTACCCAGATGCAAAGCTTTTTAGTTTATCTATATTCTTCATGGTCCAAGTCTAAGACTTCAATGACGAATGTGCTTAGATCTCAAAGCGTGGGTGAGAGTCAAAACTTTTCCACCTTCCAAGGGTTACTTCTAATTATTGCCTTATTTTGTTAGATGCCCAATCATTCTTTCTTTTCCCATAGAAATCGTCTATTCAGACTAGAACCAATGTAATTCAAATAGCCTGATTTCAAAGAGGTAGTCCAACAAGCTTGGCTTCCTGACTGTGAGAATATTCCCATAGCAAATTAGAACATGGACTCGTTGACAAAAGTTTGGAACCAAATTTTTTTTAGTATTATCTTCTAAAAAAAAGGTTTCTTTCTAGATTACAAGGTATTCAGAAGTGCTCTCATCCCTTTAAAGCCTTAACAAGACTAGAGAAGAATTTATCCAAAGAATTTTTGGATATCTTGGAAGTGGAAGAAGAGTTGTAGGCTTCCAAATACTGTATTGATTAGTTAGCCCTGGGAGATAGAAACATTGCTTTCTTTCAAACTTCAACCATCAATAGGAGAAGAGCTAATAGAATTTGTGGGCTGAAAGATCCTTCTAGAAATTGGCTATTCAAACCTTAAGAGGTCCAAAGTCTTATTGTTAACCATTTTATAAACGTGTTATCCTCTCTTTGCCGCGTTTCCTTTTCTGGTAATCTTCACCTTTCCTTCTTTGGTCAACATATTCCAAATGACCTGATTCAAACTGACATCCCTTTCATCTTCGAAATTAAAAATGCTCTATGGTTTTTAAAGCCTTTCAAAGCTCCGGGTGCAGATGGTGTCTATGCATGTTTTTACCAAGTTTTTTGGGACATAGTTAAAGGTTCTTTTTGCAGAGATATACAATATGTATTTTCTCATCAATGCATCCCTCCCAGCTAGAATAAAACTCTAATCTGTTTGATCCAAAAAATTCCAAGCCTAGAATCCATCAATCAATACCGTCCTATTAGCTTGTGTAATTCCCACTTCAAAGTCATTTAAAAAATTCTTGCTATTAGGCTACCATGTCTCCAGCTCAAATCAGAAATAATATGCTTAACCGTGATTATCTCCTTGACATCTTTAGGAATATTGTGCTAGCTGTAAATATTGTAATTGGTGTAATTAGCGTATGTTTAGGGTGTTATATTTGGAAGTAGTCCGTAACTGTAGTTAGGTCTTGTTGTACATATACCTAGCTGAGATTTAATGACAGAACACGATTGCACCCAAAATCCTTCTTTACATGGTATCAGAGCAATACCTGGTTTGAGCAATATTGTCATCTTCCGTCATGGCCAAAGAAAAAGGCAGAAGTAAGGAGGGTGCTGACGGAACAGGCAAAGGCAAGGAAGGTGCTAACGGAGTGACGTCGAAGAAGACCATCTCTCCATATGACATAACCTTAAACGATAACCCCAAAAAGTTACTGACACAAGTTCAACTGAAGGGAGAGAACTATGACAAATGGGCACGTTCTCTAAGAACTATGTTGAGGGCAAGGAAAAAGTTTGGCTTCGTAGATGGTATGATTTCAGGTTTGGATGAAAGATCACCAGACCTTGAAGATTGGTGGACTAATAATTTGTTATTGGTCTCTTGGATAATGAATACCATTGAGACCTCATTGCGTTCCACCATGTCACATATGGAAGTGGCGCAGGATCTGTAGGAAGACATAAGAGAACAATTCTCCGTGGCCAACGAACCACATATACAACAACTAAAGGCTGAACTCACTGAGTGTAAGCAAAGAGGATTGACTATTATCACCTATTTTGGTAGGTTGAAGAAATTGTGGGAAGAGCTGACCAACTATGAACAGATACCAATATGCAAGTGCGGAATATGCAGCTACAATCTAGGAGCTGTGTTGGAAAAGAAACGTGAAGAAGAAAAAGTTCATCAATTTCTTATAGGACTTGATGACTCAGTCTATGGAACAGTGAGATCAAATCTTCTTACCTAGGATCCTTTGCCATCCTTGAATAGAGCCTACTCTATCTTAGTGCAGGAATAGCGGGTGTGAATCATCTCATGTGGCAAGGAGGAGCATGGAAAAGTAATGAGCTTTGTCACGCAAACAGGATCCAGATCTCGTGGCAAGATTGAAGGCAAAGACAAAACCATGGTGTGCAGTCATTGCAAACGATCTGGGCATGAGTCAGATAGTTGCTTTCAACTTGTTGGCTATCCGGAATGGTGGGGAGATCGCCAATGTGGGATTGGATAGGGAACTTGACGAGGCAAAGGAGGAATAACGGCTGGAGGTAGAGGCTGTGGAGGGACGATTAAAGCTAATGTAGCAAACGTCGTGCCTGTAGACATTGACAGAGGTGGTGATGCCAACGGGCTCAGCAATGAGCAGTGGCAAACATTGCTGAATCTCTTGAATAAGAGCAAGACAAGAAATGCTGAACAACTCACTGGTAAGCATGCCTAAATGCAGTGGATTATCGACACGGGGGCCTCTCATCACATGACGGGACAACTAAACTGCTTATTTGATGTACGAGATGTGATGGAATGTCCCGTGGGGCTTCTAAATGGGAAGCACATGGCTTTGTGCCATATTAAAACTGACCAATGTTCTATATGTGCCAAATTTACACTGCAATTTGATCTTTGTGTCTTAATTACTTGAAGAATCTAATTGTATTGTTCAGTTCATTAACAAATTGTGTGCTATACATGACCGCACTTCGAGGATACTGATTAGTGTGGGTGAACAAAGGGAAGGGCTTTACTATTTTAGAAGGATGGATACTGCAGCAGCTATGCAAACTGGTGGTGCGAGCTCCTTTGATCTATGGCACAAGCGGTTGGGACATCCGTCGTCTAAGGTTGTAGAACTTGTTCCAAATGTTGGTTCCTCTAGAAATAGTAGTATGTGTAATCGGACCTGTGATGTTTGTCTTAGAGCAAAACAAACCAGAGATAGTTTTCCTACTAGTGATAATAAAACAATGAGCATTTTTTAGTTAATTCATTGTGATTTGTGAGGATCCTATCGCACTCCAGCTCAGTGTGGTGCAAGATATTTTTTAACCATCGTTGATGATTATTCGAGGGCAGTGTGGCTTTATTTATTAGTTGATAAAAGAGAAGTTTTAATGACTTTATGCAATTTCGTAGCTATGGCAGAACGACAATTTAATAAGAAAGTGAAAACTATCCATAGCGATAATGGCACAGAGTTTACATGCTTGGGCAATTATTTTCGTGAGCATGGCATTGTGCATGAAACATCCTGTACAGGAACTCTTCAACAGAATAGACGGGTAGAATGCAAGCATAGACATATCCTTAATGTGGCTCATGCCATGCGGTTTCAAGCCAATCTTTCTATTGAATTCTAGAGAAAATGCATTCTGACTGTGGGGTATTTAATCAACAGAACTCCATCACTTGTTTTGCATGGGAAAACACCATATGAAATTTTATATGGCAAACTGCCCCTACTTGGTCACCTTTGAGTGTTTAGGTGTCTCTGCTATGTGCATAATCAAAATCACAAAAGGGATAAATTTGCCAGTCGTAGTAGAAAATGTGTTTTCTTAGGATACCCTTATGGCAAAAAGGGGTGGCGAGTGTATGATCTGGAGTTGGAGGTGTTTTTGGTATCGCGAGATGTTGTGTTTTGTGAAGATGAATTTCCTTATCAGAACAAAGACTTGGGTGTTTAGGTCACTCCACGAGTTGCTCTTGAACCAGGTCCTATTAGAGATTGGGGTGATGTTGATAATAGCAACATATCAAATCGTGAGCCACAACATGAACGTGCTGAAAATGCTCCCACTGCTAGTCCTTCACTTCATGGTATCGATGTACCAGATCATGACCCACAACATGCACGTGTTGACAATGCTCCCACTGCTAGTCCCTCGCTTAGTGGTGTCGACGTCGCACCTGTTGCACAACCAGATGGCATTACATGTGATCCTTCTACTGAGGAAGGTGATTCTCCACCAAGTGGTGATCATACCACTGGTCTCGATGCTACAAGTGACAGTAGCCACACCAATATCCATGACAGGGGGGTTCAGATCATCCCCTGTCTACTGAAGCTCTAGGACGTGACCATCGTACTAAAACCCCATCTACTCTACTTCGAGATTTTGTGACAAACACCATTTGTAAGCCAAGCCCCTCTCCGAGTTCCTCTAACCCATCGCATTCCTTAGGTATACCGTATCCTATAGCTTATTATGTGAACTATCAAAATTTTTCTATCACATATAGGCATTTCTTGGCAGTTATCACTGCAGGCACAGAACCTCGTACTTTCGCTTAAGCTGTGAAGGATGAACGGTGGTGACATGCCATGCATCAAGAGATCCAGACCTTAGAAAACAATGGTACGTGGACCATTGAAACATTCCCATCGGACAAGAAGGCCATCATATGTAAATGGGTTTATAAAATAAAGTATCATTTTGATGGCTCCATTGAGCGGTTTAAAGCAAGGCTTGTGATTTTGGGGAACAATTAGGTAGAAGGACTTGACTATAATGAAACCTTTGCACCTATCACAAAAATGGTCATTGTTCGGACTTTCCTCGCCGTAGCAGCAACTAAACAATGGGAGCTACACCAAATGGACGTGTATAATGCCTTCTTACATGGAGATCTTGAGGAGGAAGTATACATGAAGTTGCCTCTCGGTTTTCGTTCTCATGCTTCTGGCCAAGTTTGTCGTCTTCGCAAGCCTCTATATGGATTACGGCAAGCACCTCGCTGTTGGTTTGCTAAACTCGCTGGTGCCTTGAAGCGATATAGTTTCCAACAATCTTACTTTGACTATTCTCTCTTCACGCTACAGCATGGCTTCATACAAATTAACGTTTTGATCTATATGGATGACCTTATTATCTCCGGTAATAACAGTGATGCGATACAAGTTTTCAAACACTACTTGAGTACTTGTTTTCACATGAAAGATCTTGTCACTCTCAAGTATTTTCTGGGGATAGAGGTGGCATGAAGTCCAGCAGGTCTTTTCTTATGTCAATGGAAATATGCACTTGATATCATCTCTGAAGCTGGATTATTTGGTGCCAAACCTGTGGGTTTCCCGTTAGAACAAAACCATCATCTTCCCTTGGTTGATGGGCAGCTTCTTTCCAACCCAGAACGTTATCGCTGGCTGGTTGGTCGCCTCATTTATTTATCCGTAACACGGCCTGAACTTTCCTACTGTGTGCATATGCTTGCTCAATTTATGTAGAGTCCACGACAAGAGCATTGGGAAGCTGCTCTTCGCGTTGTGCGTTACTTGAAAGGTAACCCAGGGCAAGGTATTCTCCTCCGTGCTGATTGTGATCTACAGTTGTATGCCTGGTGTGATTCGGATTGGGCCAGCTGCCCCTTGACTAGATGCTCTCTCACTGGTTGGTTTGTGCTCCTTGGCAATTCTCCTATTTCTTGGAAAACCAAAAAACCACCCACAGTCTCTTGCTCTTATGCAAAGGCTGAGTATCATTCCATGGCTACTACCACTTGTGAGCTAAAATGGCTAAAAGCCCTGCTGTTGTGTCTTGGTGTTGCTCATCCTCGCCCTATGAAGCTCTACTGTGACAGTTAAGCTGCCCTGCACATTGCTGCTAACCCCATCTTTCATGAGCGCACTAAACACATAGAGGTTGATTGCCATTTTCTGCATGATGGAATTCTGCTAGGTAACATCATTACCAAATACGTGTCTTCCCATGCTCAACTCGCGGATATTCTCACCAAAGCTTTAGGCAAGAAGCAATTTGACTACTTCCTTCGCAAGCTGGGCATTCGTAATCTGCATGCTCCAACTTGAAGGGGGTATTAGGCTACCATGTCTCCAGCTCAAATCAGAAATAATCAGCTTAGCCGTGATTATCTCCTTGACATCTTTAGGAATATTGTGCTAGCTGTAAATATTGTAATTGGTGTAATTAGCGTATGTTTAGGGTGTTATATTTGGAAGTAGTCCGTAACTGTAGTTAGGTCTTGCTGTACATATACCCAGCTGAGATTCAATGACAGAACATGATTGCACCCCAAATCTTTCTTTACACCCGTCACTCGTTTAAAACCTTTTATCCTAGATTTGATTTCCCTTCTACAATGAGCTTTCGTTCCCAGTAGGAAAGTCATCCATAATGTCCTTGTTGCCCAAGAAGTTCTATACGAAATGAAAATGAGGAAAGGAAAGGTTGGCTGAATGGCTATCAAGTTGGACTTTGATAAAGCTTATGACAAATTGGATTGGTCTTTAATCAAGGAAACTCTTCAAGCCTTTAACTTCCTAAACCCCTTGATCAATCTAATTATGAGTTGCATCTCCTCAATAGAATCTTCTATTATTATTAATAAGAGTAAATCTGATTTTTTTACTACCTCAAGGGGCATTAGGCAAAGAGACCCTATTTCCCCCTATCTATTTATTTTGTGCATAGAAGTCTTGTCTAAATTAATCTAAGAGGAGGCAGAAAGAAAAAATTAGAAACTNAAATTGGATTGGTCTTTAATCAAGGAAACTCTTCAAGCCTTTAACTTCCTAAACCCCTTGATCAATCTAATTATGAGTTGCATCTCCTCAATAGAATCTTCTATTATTATTAATAAGAGTAAATCTGATTTTTTTTACTACCTCAAGGGGCATTAGGCAAAAGGACCCTATTTCCCCCTATCTATTTATTTTGTGCATAGAAGTCTTGTCTAAATTAATCTAAGAGGAGGCAGAAAGAAAAAAAATTGGAAACTTTTTTCCTTTAGGTGGTCCACTGTTTCCATTTCCCATATTCTATTTGCAGATGACATTATTCTTTTCATCCAAGCCAAAGAAAACCAAGCTGCCTCTATGGCCAAAGTTTTGGATATTTTTAGCAAAATATCAAGCTTAGAAATTAATCCTTCTAAATCTCGTATTTGGTTTTCTCCAACTTCAAATCCAAAAGAAAAATAAAGAATTTGTAGCCACCTTCCTTTTAGAGATTCAAATACGCTTGGCAAATACCTGAGGTTCCCCTTAGATATTGATAGACCTACTAGAGGAAACTTTTAGTTTGTTTGTGATAAGGTGGCTGAGAGATTAGGGGGTTAGCAAAAAAAATTTCTTTCTCAAGCTGGCATATTAACTTTGATAAAGTCGGTATTGACAGCAATACCTACTTATTTCATGCAAGGAATAATTTTGCCGACCTTAATTTGCCTTAGTATTGATAGAGCAATCAAGAATTTCCTTTGGGGTCACATAGAGGGAAATAAAAAGATCCACCTTATATGATGGGAGAAAATTACAAGACACAAAAAGAAAGGTAGGTTGGGTTTGAAAAAAACTAAGCTCAGAAATGTTGCTTTCATGGCCAAGCTGAGATGGAGATTAACAAAGGATCCAGATAGTCTCCGGAGCAAATTCATGGCAACTAGATATGGCTGGGATCTCACCAAAGGGAATTCAGCTAAGTCAATTACTAATTGGAAGAACAAAAAACTATGGCAAATTATCTTTCTCTTTCGGGGGACTGGAACTTGAGCCTTATCCCTTTTTATCTCCCACATTCTATTATTGATTTTATAAAGGCCTGCCCACATTCTTATTCGAGGATGAAAAATGATTCTTTTGTTTGGAGTGGAGAAAAACAATAGGAGTTTAGCCTCACTAGCACTTATTGTTTGATTGACCCATAATATTCAATCTTAGTCTCTCCAAACCTAAGCTGGGTATGGAAAACAAATTGCCACCCTCGTATCCAACATTTTCTTTAGTTAGCTTCCCTCTAGAAACTTCATTGTAAAGCCTTACTTTCCTCTAGGCAAATTATTCCTTCTCTTATGTGTCCTCTCTGTCAATCCCAACTTGAAACCTGTTTCCATATCCTTAAGGAATGTCGAGTTGTTGCACCACTGTGGGATTCCTTTCATTTGGATCCAGTCCTAGACCCGGACCCAAACCCTGACAATCTTAACCTTTGGCTAAAATCTAACTGTTCAATATGTTCCTTAACTCACACTAGTATCCCTGTAGGAATAACCTTTGCATACCTCTGCTGGAGCATTTGGCTTCACAGAAACAAGTTGGTTTTTGAAAACCATGTCTTCTCTTCTCCTTAAGTTCATTCTTTTGCTCAGGGAATGTAAGAGAAAATCAACCTATGCAACTAAATGACAAAAAACAAACCAGCAAATACCAGAAAAATGCAAAACTAAACCAGAAAACTTAAAGCAGTAAATCAAAGTAAAAGAAACACAACACTAGAATTACGTGGTTCAGCCAATTTGGCCTAAATCCACGGGAGAGAGCATTCCACTAGATTAATAACAACATGATCGANCTAGATTAATAACAATAGGATCGAGCCTTCTTTACAATAGAATCCTTCATTGACCTCTGTTCTTGAATCTTGCAGCATATGCAAGTCAGAACCCTCTCAAGCCTCACTCTATTTCTTTCCTCTCAATCCCTCTAATCCTTTCTTCTCTTATTTCTCTCAAGTCTAGAAATTCTAATCGCACCTTATCATCCCCTTCACACATCACACGTTTATATATATATATATCAATCACAAGTCGATTATGGCCAGTAAGTAACTAGTAATTGATTTTTGAGACACAATACGCCATTGACACGGTCGTGTCTTGGGCCGTGTCTTGATGATCCAGATTTCCATTTAAGTGACACACCCCGTGTCATTAAGTCTCTTGCCCGTGTCTTGAGGGCGGATACACCCCGTGTCTGAGTTCCAGAGGCTTATACCAGTAACACGTTCAAACTCTCCAGTGAACACGCCCCATGTTCTTGCCTGTGTCTGACCTGCAGAGACTCACTTCAAGTGACACGGCCAAACCTTTAAATGACACGCCCCGTGTCATGACCCGTGTTCGACTTCAAGAATCTCACCATAAGTGACACGACCAACTCACCAGTGAACACAGCCCGTGTTCCTGCCCGTGTTAACAGTCTAGAGCCTAAGTCTGAGTGACACGTTCTATCCTTGAGAGAACATGGCTGTGCCTCCAGCCCGTGTTAGGCTTACTTCAAGAGCTAAATTTTACATTTTTCCACCTTGTCTCTGAAATCAGAAAAGATCAATCTAGTGTTGCTCTCCCTCTTCTTGCTTATCATTCACAGAACCCTATTAAGTCCAAGTAATGCTTGAACTTTGCATGAGGCAATGATTTTGTTAATGCATCAGCAGGATTTTCTTTTGTTACAATTTTTTTCACTAGAACCTCTTAATTGTCAACCACATCCCTTATAAAATGAAGTCTCACATCAATGTGTTTTGACTTCTCATGATATACTTGGTGTTTTGAGAAATGAATTACACTTTGACTGTCACGTACTGTGACACTTTCTTGCCTGACTCCCAATTCACCAATCATCCCTTTAAGCCACAGAGCTTCCTTAACACCTTCTGCAAGGACTATATACTCTGCTTGAGTAGTAGACAAAGTCACCATAGGCTAAAGCATCGATTTCCAGCTGACTGTAGTACCAAACAAGGTAAATACATATCCAGACAAGGACTTCCTTGCATTAATGTTTCCTGCATAATCTGAATTCACATATTCCTTGATAGCTTATTCAACTTGAGTCTCCCTCTTGAACTTCAATCTAGAACCCACTGAGTCATTCAAGTATCTCAGCGTCCACTTCAAAACTTCTCAATGTATTGGTCCAGGGTCTGCCATGAATCAACTCACAACACTCATAACATGAGCAAAATCTGGTATAATGCACACCATACCATACATGATGCTTCCAACTCTACTAGCATATGAAATTGCCACCATTTTGACATTTTCTTCATCAGTGCTAGGTGCTTGTTAGACTGAAAGTCTGTAGTGTTGCCCCAAAAGAGTTGAGACATGTGCATCCTAAACCTCTTAACTACCTTCTTCATGTAACCTTACTGAGATAGGACTAATTCACCATTTGATCTGTCCCTGATGATGTCCATTCCCAAAATCTTCTTGGCAGCCCCAAGCTCATTCATCTCAAACTCAGAATTCAACCTCAATTTTAGTTTATTAATCTCATATTTACTTGCACTGGCTATTAGTATGTCATCTACATATAATAGTAAGTACTAATATAGTTTTTCATTATGACTCAAGAAGTAAACGCAGTTGTCATAACTACTCCTCTGGAAATTAAGTTTCATCAAAAAATCATCAAACCTTTTGTATCATTGTCTTGGACTTTGCTTCAAACCATATAGTGACTTCATCAGCAAACAGACATTCTTCTTATCTTCAATAAAACCCTATGGTTGCTCCATGTATATGATTTTCTCTAGATCACCATGAAGGAATGTTGTTTTGACATCTAATTGCTCTAGTTCAAGGTCAAACTGATTCAATATAGCCAACAGAATTTTGATTAAGCAATGTTTAACCATAGGTGAATAAATTTCATTGAAATCAATTCCTTCAACCTGTGTAAACCCCTTAGTCACAAGTATTGCTTTGAATCTGGCATTCTCAACTCTTGGAATCCCTTCATTTCTCTTAAAGATCCATTTACAGCCCACTACCCTTTGATTCTTAGGTAGATCAACCATAACCCAAGTCTTGTTCTTTTTCAATGACTTCATTTCTTCCTTCATTACTGCCATCCAGCTATGACTATCTCTCCCCTTGAGTGCCTCTTTGAAGTTTAAAGGTTCGGGATCTTGAATTTCCTCAGCAACATTCAGAGCATAACAAATGAGATCAGCATAGCCAAATCTTTTAGGTGATATAATTTTTCTCCTTGCTCTATCTCTGATCAAGCTCTACTCATTATGAGCTGGTTCAAATTGAGGTTCAGCAACCTCTTCTTCTTCAGTTTGTGTTGCTTCTTCAGTTGCATGGTGAGTTGGTAGCTCCACCTCAATTTGAGTACTATCTTGCTCAAATTCCTTGCTATTGGTCTCTCTTTGGTCTTTATCCAACATAATTATCATTGTCTCATCAAAGATCACATCCCTACTCACTATGCACTTAGGCTCACCAGGTTTCATCCTTCATAGCTTGTATCCCTTGACTCCAATAGGATATCCTATGAATGCATACTTGATTGCTCTTGCTCCAAGCTTGTCTTCCTTAACATGAGCAAATGTCAAAGCTCCAAATACTCTAAGATGAGAGTAATCAGCAGATCTCCCATTCCACAGCTCCATAGGTGTTTTGAAGCCTATAGCTGAAAATAGACATTTATTGATTAGGTGGACAACAGTGGTAACAGCTTCACCTCAAATTTTTTTGGGAAGTCCTGCACTCAGCAACATGCATTTCACAAGTTCAAGGATTGTTCTATTCATCCTCTCTGCTAAGCCATTCTGCTGAGGTGTTCTTGCTACTATTTTGTGCCTTTGAATGCCTTTATCCCTGCAAAACTTATTAAATTGCTCTAAAAGAAACTCCAAGTCATTGTCAGACCTTAAGGTTTTTAGTTTAGTTCCCATTTGATTCTCTATTAGTGTATGTCATTCATTAAATTTTTCAAATGTGTCACTCTTATTTTTTAAAATATAAATTCACACTCTCCTAGAGTAATCATCAATGATGGTGAGAAAATAAAACTCTCCTTCATGAGTCCTTGTTCTTACTGGACCCCAGAGATCTGAATATGCATATTTGAATGGACATTTTGTTTTATGCATGACATCCCCAAATTTAACCCTTTGAGCCTTTCCTAATATGCATTGATCACAAAAGTCTAGTTTATCTATTTTATCACCATTTAGCAGATTTTGTTTTACTAATTCAACCAAACATCTCTCACTAACATATCCTAGCCTCATATGCCATAATTTAATTTTATCAATGAGTGTTTGACTTGTAACAGCAGCTTGTGCAATTATAGTAGAACCATCAAGAATATATAAGTCATTCTTTTTAAATCTTTTAGCAATTATGAGTGCACCACTAGAAATCTTCATACTACCATGTTCAATTTTAGTAGAGCATCATAAACTATTAAACATGCTTATAGAAATGAGATTTTTTTTTAGTTCAGGTTCATACCTCACTCCTTGCAGCAGGATCTCTTGGCCATTGAATATCTTGAATCTAATTGAGCCCATGTTTAGCACCTTGCATGCTTTGTTGTTGCCCAGCAGCACCACTCCACCTTCTTTCAAGTCTAAGGTCTAAAAAAAATCTTTCCTTGAGCACATGTGGTATGAACATCTAGAGTCAAGTACTCAATCATTCTCAATCTCAGTATTTGAAACTACTAAGACCCCAGAAGAGTCATAGTTCTCTGTGACCATTGCTGCATCACTCAGTTCTTAAGATTTCTTAAATTCTTTGCCCTTACTTTCTGAACAATCTCTCTTGAAGTGATCTTTCTTATAACAGTGAAAGCACTTAAACATGGTTTGATGTTGGTTCTTTAATTTTGATATGGTTTTCCCCTTCTTGAAACTTCTCTTCTCAACTTTGCCCTTTGACACCTTCAACCCCTTTCCCTGGTTGTCTTTCTTCATGTCTTGCTTCTTCTGAAGCTCTTTTGCTCGAATTGAGGACTGAACTTCATCAAGAGTTATTGTTTGCTCCCTTCTAAACAACATAGCATCCTTGAAGTGCTTATATGCTTTTGGTAGAGCACTGAGCATAATTAGAGTCTTGTCTTCATCCTCTAATTTGATCTCTATGTTTTCCAAATCATCAAGAATCTTGTTAAAGTCTGCTATTTGCTCATGAGCAATTTATCCTCAGTCATCTTGAAAGAATATAGTCAATGCTTCATGAACAATCTGTTGGCAAAGGATTTTATCATGTAGATTGACTCTAGCTTAAGCCACATTGCAGCAACAGATGGTTCTCTGGCTACCTCCTTTAGTGTCTTGTCCCCAAGGCACAAGATTATTGCACTCTTGGCTTTCTCCAGCATATCTTTCTTTTCTTTCTCAAATAAAGACTTAGATAATGCAGATTCTCCCTTCAACGCCTCAGTCAATCCTTGTTGCACCAGAATTACTTGCATTTTGATCTTCTACAATCTAAAATCATTAGAACCAGAGAATTTCTCAATGTCATACTTGGTTATTCCCATAGCTGTGCCTCTTCTATTCAATTCTTCTTCCCATAAACGGTGCCAATTGTAAGAGAAAATCAACCTATGCAAACAAATGGAAACAACAAACCAACAAATACTAGAAAAATACAAAACTAAACCAAAAAACTTAAAACAGTAAATCAAAGTGAAAGAAACACAATACCAGAATTACGTGATTCAGCCAATTTGGCCTACATCCACGGGAGAGAGCATTCCACTAGATTAATAGCAACATGATCGAGCATTCTTTACAATATAATCCTTCCTTGACCTATGTTCTTAAATCTTGCAGCATATACAAGTCAGAATCCTCTCAAGCCTCACTCTATTTCTTTCTTCTTTGATTTCTCTCAAGTCTAGAAACTTTAATCACACCTTATCCTCCCTTTCACACATGACACGTATATATATATATATATATCAATCTTAAGTCAGTTATGGCCAGTAACTAACTAGTAACTGATTTTTGAGACACAACATGCCCTTGACACGGTTGTGTCTCGGGCCGTGTCTTAATGATCCGGATTTCCATTTAAGTGACATGCCCCATGTCACTAATTGTCATGCTCGTGTCTGTTGCTGTGTCTGTAGTTCAGTGACCTTACTTAAGTGACACACCCCGTGTCATTAAGTCTTTTACTCATGTCTTGAGGGCGGACACACCCCGTGTCTGAGTTCCAGAGGCTTACTCCAGGTAACACGTTCAAACTCTCCAATGAACACGCCTCGTGTTCTTGCCCGTGTCTGATCTCCAGAGACCCATTTCAAGTGACACAGCCAAACCTTTAAGTGACACGCCCCGTGTCATGACCCGTGTTCAACTTCAAGAATCTCACCATAAGTGACACGGCGAACTCACCAGTGAACACGCCCCGTGTTCCTGCCCGTGTTGACAGTCCAGAGCCTAAGTTTGAATGACATGCTCTATCCTTGAGAGAACACGGCCGTGCCTCCAGCCCATGTTAGGCTTACTTCAAGAGCTAAACTTCATAGGGAAGAGCCTCTGAATTTTTCTGTCTCAACTCTAAAGTCCAAAGAGCTATTCAAAAACATGAAGTTCAGATTCATTGGCAACCTCTTCCATATGATTTTTTCAAGCTCACTACAGATGGATCAGCTTTGGTGAATCTAGGACAGTTGGGAGCGGGAGGCATCATTAGGAACCACAAAGGAGAATGGGTCTCGGGTTTCTCCAAAAAAATAGAAATGGGATCTCCAAATCTTGATGAGATGTGGGCAGTAATGGAAGGCATTAATGCCTTGCATGCCGGCTAGGGATCACAAAACTTCATATTGAAGTGGACTCTCAATTTGTTGTTAATTTGTGTAAGGACTCTCATTGTTCTAATCACCATTTTGAACCACTAGTTGCAATGTGTAGGGAACTATTGTAGGGGATTCCCTATTTTAAGCTAAACCACGTGTTTAGGGAAGCAAATGGAGGTGCAGATGCTATGGCCAATGCAGCTCACCAACTGATTAATTAGTACAAAACTTTTACTGCACCACCATCTTTTATAAAGACTTCAATATATTTTGATGCCAGAGGGAGATCTCTCCCTAGGCTTGTAGGATCATGTACTCTTGAAGACCCTTCCACTGGTTGATACCAGTTAAAGTTTGGTCTATAGGTGTAATATTTTCTCTTTTAATGAATTCCACTTTCACCGAAAAAAAAAAGTCAATTGGCCACAAAAATTAATTATTGTCATGTAACTCTACAAACTAAGATTTCAAGAGAAGATACCCTTTCTAGTTTATTGCAAAATCAATTCTTACCTTTTATAAAATTATTTTGAAATAATAATATATCAACAATAAAAAAAATCTTATAAAATTGACAACAATAAAAAAAATCTTATAAAATTGACTTTTTCAGAAGTAATTATACTAGCGATTAATTCACACAAACTCTCAAAGCTATATGATTATTCTTTTTATATATGTAGTTTAAAATATGTGACTATTTTATTTAATACGTGATAATTATATTTAAATATAAATAGAATAACTACATAATTTTAAAGAGTATTTGAATCATTTTTAAGCATGTAATGGGTACTTAATTTAAATTCCAACTCTTTAACACTTAAGTGGTTTTTCTTTTTGATTTTAGAACTTGAGAATATATATATATATATATATATATTTTAAATTTTATCACTCCAACTCTATGCTATTTTCAAATCTGTGACTAGTTAGTGTAGCCTTTGCAGAGGAAATTTAAGAGAGGGGTGAAGACCAACACTTCTGCTCCTCCTGATCAAATTTATTCTCTATCTCTCTTTTGAAATTGTTTACCTTATCCTACTACTACTTATAATTCTTGAGGTAGTTAGCCTAGGAGAATAAATAAAGTTAACATAAGACAAGTTCACCAGCCCTGTCAAAGCGGTCCTAACATTCTTCACCCAAATCAAAGTAGAGCCATTGCACCATTTACCCTCTTTTTGGCCTTGTTTGGACCATTTATCTTACTATATGCGAATTTCACCAACTTTATTAGATACCTCACCTGAGTACACATGCTAATTCTCTGACTTTGTTTTGCTTTACCTCGTGGATCATGAATGTTCGTGGAAGAACCACTCCTAAAATTCCAAACAAATAGAAAAATAGTTTAAAAGCAATAAGGGACTTGGATGACTCTTCTCTTTTTGTTTTGCTAATTGAGTTCTGTAAGTTTAATCACTGAAGAGCCATACTTCTATAAAGGTCTTTGCTATCCTATCATCCCATCAAAAGTAAGGCTATTGGTACCTCTATCTCCCACAAGAGGATTTGACGCAAACTAAGTACTATCGTAAAATTTCAAAAACTTAATTTTGGTATAAATGAAACAATTAATTGATTTTAAGTTTAAGTGGATTAAAGTTATCACAATTTAAGTTAACTATTTTCGAACACTTTTTTTTATATTACTTTGTTTATACATTTTATTAAGAATTTATATTTCAAGTCACTTATTTTTTGGTACTTTTTTTATATTGTTTTGTTTATGTATTTTATTGAGAACTAATCATTCTATTACACACAATATGACTTAATTTTTTGAAATTTTTGTAATAGTACAAAATCAAGTGTTAGTTTTACCCAAACTCCTCAATATCCTCTAATAAAAATGGAGTTAACAATACCCAACTTTTGGAGAGAGTAAAATAGTAACCACCTTCTATAACAACATTTAAAGATTTTATTATTATGTAATTTTAAAATAAGTAAATACCTGAACTGAAAATTCAATACTTCTAAGATAGTGCTTCCATTTAAAAAAAAAAAAAAGAAGAAGAAGAAGAAGATGATTACACGATTTTTTCTAATATATTAGCAATCAATAAAAGGTGTTTCTTTGGGGTTTTGACTTTTTTTTGATAATACAGAGAGAATAAAAAAGAACTATAACCTAGAAAAAGCCACAAACAAATTATCTGCTAATAACATTAGAGAAATCTCAGACAAGGGGTGTTGAATCACTTCCCATCTACCTTGACCTCTAGCTCCAAGCTTAGCTAAAAAATCAGCAACTTGATTTGCTTCGCACAACACATGGATAATAGACACATCCCAACCTCTATTCAGCAAGTCCCGAATGTCATGGATAATACATCCATACTTGTGAAAATCACAATTAACATCCCTTACCAACTTAACTACTTCAAGAGAATCAGATTCACACATGAGACTCACCACACCAGCGAAGCCCATTTAAAATTGCCATAAGCTCAGCCTTCAAATTTGTACCAACACCTATACTCCCGAAAAAACCCCTTGCTATTTTGCATGTGGATCTCGTAGCACACCCCCAATACCTGCATTACCAGGGTTGCCAAAGTTGCTGCCATCCACGTTCAGCTTCATTGTGCCTAGCTGAGGTGCTTGCCAAGAGACTCATCTCACCTCTTTAACTATATTGACTTTGTGGAGAAGGAAAACAATAGAACACATTTGCACCATCGCTTGAACCTTATGCACCACAGACATGATTGGCATTACCACTCCCACCATCACCTCTTCATTCCTACAATGCTAAATCCACCAAAGAGCATAGTAAAAAAAATAATGCTATTTCTTGTCAATTCTCCTCTAATTTTAAAGTTACTAAGATCCATTCACCAAAATCATGAGTCCAAAAATTATTTTCATCACCAAACCCAAAGAAAAGCCACACTTTATGCTAGTTTACATAGTTCCAAAGGCAATGAAGCAAAGTTTCATCCCCCTCCAAGAGTTGGGAATATGGGCCCACCCTTTTTTACCTGCTAAAAAAGTAGNCTGAGGTGCTTGCCAAGAGACTCATCTCACCTCTTTAACTATATTGACTTTGTGGAGAAGGAAAACAATAGAACACATTTGCACCATCGCTTGAACCTTATGCACCACAGACATGATTGGCATTACCACTCCCACCATCACCTCTTCATTCCTACAATGCTAAATCCACCAAAGAGCATAGTAAAAAAAATAATGCTATTTCTTGTCAATTCTCCTCTAATTTTAAAGTTACTAAGATCCATTCACCAAAATCATGAGTCCAAAAATTATTTTCATCACCAAACCCAAAGAAAAGCCAAACTTTATGCTAGTTTACATAGTTCCAAAGGCAATGAAGCAAAGTTTCATCCCCCTCCAAGAGTTGGGAATATGGGCCCGCCCTTTTTGACATGCTAAAAAAGTAGGCTGGATTCTAAAATTGCTGGCTCGACCCGTTTTGGCCCTCGGCCCATTCGGGTTTGGGTCGGGCCAAGTCTTTTTTTTTTAGACTACACCACCAAATCATATTAGTAAGTGTTATTTAGAAGTATATACTACTACAATTTATTTTATTACTTATGCATCTTTATTTTAAATTTACATTTAGATGTATTTTTTTTTAATATATCTTTAGTTCTTTATTTTAATTTTATTTATTACTTTATGCATATATTGTCTTATTCAATTAGATCCATTAACAAGTCAGCTTAAAATACCCAAATAACTAAAGAAAAAAGCCAAAACCTTTGTTAATTTTTAGTATTATTACAAATAAAATTAATTTAAAAAATTCAAAAAGAAGGAGCTGGCACGTTTTGGCCCGTAGCCAGAAGAGGGCTGGGTTGGGCTGGCATTATGCCAGCTCGTATAAAAACGGGCCAGATTGGCCTAGCCTGTTTTGGCTTGCGACTTGATCAGGTCAGGCAGGGCTAGCTCGTCTTCCAGCTATACCCTCCATGCATTTGGGAATTTTACTTAAATATTAGTGTTTTACAAAATAATTCCATAAATACTAATGTTTAAAAACTTTCCAAAACTACAGATTACAAACGGGGCTTTCAAGTCCAAAAGCACCGTTCTGAATGGCACTTTCAAGTTTTAAGCGCAAAGGCAATGACCATTTTTGCCACTACAAGTCAAATTTTTGTTTAAAGAATTACACAAATGGCGTTTTCAAAGCAAAACGTGCAATTCCAAATAACTTTCAGAGAAGAAAACGTCATTCAAAATGACGCTCTTTGCCTAAAAGTTCCATTTTTGGGTTTTGCTGCAATTTTTTACCGGTGAAAACTTAAAAAATATAAATATAAATGACACAAAATATCAGTATTTATAAAAATAGTTTCCAAATATAAACATTTATGAAATGATTTTGCAAAACATCAATATTCAAGGCAAACTCTCTCTTTCTTCTTCTCTCTCTTTTGAGGGAGCAATACGTGGAAAAGGTTACCACTGGAATTAGCTACAAAGAAGCACCATTCTTCACATGGTCTCATGTGATTGAATGACAATGTCTTTGGTTGAACCGCTTTTTTCTTAATCTCTGATGGGACACAAACCAATAGGTAATATTTCTCTTTTCTTAGATTCTCTCTTCTTTAATAAAAGCAAGATTCTATCTTGAGTTCCTATCACGACTTCAATTTTTTTTTAAATTTCTTTTTTCTTCACGAACTTAAATAAAAAATAAAAAAAATGAAAAAAGATTTAAAATGATTAAAATATTCTTAATATTATGAGATTATTTTTTATATTTAAATATAATAATTATATATGTAAATAAAATAATTACATAATTAACATATAATAATTATATATATAAACATAATAATCATATAATATATTATCAATAGTTCATATGAAATTCAAGTTAAATATGTAGTTCAAATGAATCGAACATAAATTATATAATATGACTAAATCTGAATTCATATAAAATAGGGTTCTAGAGCTTCTATTGATTAAAATATGGAGGCAATTGGTCTTGGTTCTAGCTTGAGCTTTTGCTTTGGAAAAGGGGAAGAACAAAGGGTATTAGCATATTTGCATGAAAAAGGAAAACTAAAAGCAAAATCCTTGGCATATGCTCCAAAGTGCAAATCCAAGAAGAAGCCGCGCACACACACGTGTGTGTCTATATATTTCTCATTGCTATTTTTTTTGTGTTTTTCTAATTTAAGATTAAGATTAAACATTTGCCTCATCCGTTAACTCAAATGGGCCATAGGCCAATTCAGCCCATTTTTATTCAAGCTGATTTTTCTGTGACGCAACCCTCCTTCAAACGTGACAGCTCTATTTGAGATGATGTAAATGAATTATGGACCATAAACATATCTATCTATGATACAAAACTCCAGATTACAAATAAATCATGTCGACTTTCCAAATATTCATAAACAATCAGATATAACAAGGAATGATATATCCTCAAAAAGAAAAATTAGAAACACATCCACTCACGTATTTTTGGCATTACTTTAACTCATTAAGGACTTGAATATGATCATCACTTCCTTCACTTTCACAGATAGGTTCAATGTGGTCACAGATGTGGCAAACTCAATGTGCACAAATAGGAATACGTCCCCAGGTGCTCATCCATAAAAGTTGGAAAAGATGGTTATCAAGAAAAAAGGGGGGCGCTGGGGTAGCTTGACAGCTTTCACCACTCAAGAAACACAAAATCAAGAGAGACTCAGAGACCCCTTTTCTGGGACCCTTAAGACAGACATGACAGAAATAAAAGGAGAACCATAAAATGCCTCATATCATTCCACTGGTAGGGCCCTAAAACCTCGTCGTCTATATTTTTCCTAATATTGATCACATTATCCTAGTTTTCACAAGATAATATGAAGTATTATTCATAGCACATCAATGGGAAACGTTTCTCTTTTTCCATATTTTCCATCATTCAAGCTGCCATCACAAAGTGAAAATAGTGGGTCTTAGGATGGCACAAAAGAATTTTTTTTATTTTTTTTTTGTGTTTTTTGGTACAAAGAGGGTTGGGAGTAAAGGGAGAGAATCGAAACCCTAACATCAAACAACTTAGTTCCTGTGACCGATACAGATGCCATGAGACCCACAGGTCATTGGCTGGTACAAGGCATTTCTAATAAGGTACCAGTCACCCCACACCTGAGTTTTTGATTCTAAGAAGAGATGGAACAAAATTGAAAAATAATGGAAACTTTACATTTTCATTCTGCTATGTAAGCATCAGGGATTCATGTTTATGCATGAAACTCCCTGGCAGGGCTGCTTGATATGAATTACTATCAACAGACTAACAAATTAGATATCATTAAGTTTAAGACCTATATATGTTTACCTATTGTTGTTTGGTCGCAGCAATATGGATAAAATTTCAGAGAATTGAGGGCGCTTCGAAGGGGTGTTGTTCCAGCACTTAGTCATCAGAGATTTGAGAATTTGCGGGCAGTCCTTGGGGATCTCAGGTCTAAGGCCACAAGCAGCAATACCCACTGCTGCCTGCACAGGTGAATATGCAGCATAGGCTGCCTCACCAGAAACCATCTCCCAAATTACCATCCCAAAACTGTAGACATTACTCATCCATGTCTCTGTGACACTCTCTGGGTCACCTGCAATTATCTGTTTTCAACAAAAAAGAGGCACAAAAAGCAAGTCAGCTAGGGGACTAGGTGGCTTACAAAACCAAACATTTATATACTGTCAATCAGACAAAGGTGTATAAATTTCACCTGAAGTTATAATGGCTTTAAAGGAAGTTCATTGCAAAATATCAAATCTATAATACAGAACCTTTCATTCATTTTCATCCTTTAATAATTGATCAGCTATATTTGATGGAAAAATAAGATGAGTTGTTAGACAATATGGTTTCTAAATAATGGCTTTACCGGTTTACCAAATAGTTTTTATCTGGTTTTTTGCTTGCACACGAGGTGTGAGGTAATTCTAAGTAGCTTTATCAATAGGACAAATGACTAGAATACCGGGAGAAACATCATGCTAAAAGCCTTTAGACATGTGGGCCCAATTGGTGGAATTAATTCTGGTATAATTGGCCTCAAGCGGCCACTGATTTGTTTAATGATATACAGGAGTTGTTTAAATAAAGGCACACACTATGTAAAGTGAAAGCAAAAACAATTATGAAGACATGTTAGGCATGCTCAAACAATGATGCCAGGACAAGTGACAAAGTCTCTTTTAAATGTACGCTAGTTCAGTAATGCATTTCACATACAATGGATCTAAACAACATCCTCCGAGACAATAAAAATCACAAAAGTTACTATAAATTGCTCTGCAGTTTATAGTAACTTTTCGGCGTACATCTTTACGGCATCGTATTAGCCCATCAAGAGTGGAGACGAAGATAAAAGAGCTCAAACACTTTAGACTAGAAATTCAAGTGATTGAACAAATGCAAATGAGGACACTCAGAACAACTAAAAAGAGGTGGTGGGGGGCAGAGAATTCATTTTTTTGGGTAAAAAGAGAGATAATTTATACAACAAATTGATTCCAGATGTTTAAATAGGCACCAGTAAGATTATATCTGCCTTGCAAATATGCCAAATACAATCAAATGTTTGAGAAAATTTGTTTCTTAAACTATCTAGACTGATGGACATAAGATGGTAGATCCGTAGTGCAGTGATAATTTCTTCCGAAGATTAAATCATTAAATTTCTTGTTGAAGTTCTAAATTTTCAAATGGAGCTCATGCTGCCAAATTCAGCTACATAAGCATCGCAAGCAGAAAAACTTTTCCTTTTCCATGTTGGTTAGAATTGAAAATATATTGTTGCTTTTAATAAGTGCCTAGGTCATAAAAAATTATCAGAACAATGAGAACAGGAAGATTGATATTTTCTCACGTTAGAAATGTTCAGAATCAGATCAGTACATGTTAAATATTTACTGAAGTACTAGGCTAAAAATCATACCCATATTTTATAGCTTTTTCTAATAACCATGTAAATTTAGATGAGATGCCTTAGCTTTCACTATTGGGAAGGTGCGAACCTATGCTTCAAGAAGGGAGAGATACCACTATGGGTATGGGAGCCTAATATTTAATTTTTCTTCAATTTTAAAAATACAGATCAAGAGAAAAATTATGGACTATGTATCCCAGATGCAACACATAATTACAGATAAGCACAATTGCAGCAGTTACTTTGATAAGTTATAAACAGAGTGATTGGGGGCATACCTCTGGAGCTAGCCACCGATAACCATCAGTTTCGTACTCCATTGCCTCTCCAACACTCTTGCACGCTGTGACAATACCCATATCTCCCAAGCAAGCATTCCCATGTCGATCCAGTAGAATCCTCTGTGTATTGAGGTCTCTGTATGCAACACCGTGATCATTCATAAACTTGATCCCCTCAGCTACATCAACTGCAATCCTTACAATATCCTTAGTCTGAAGCTTCTTGTTCTTTAGCATTAAGTCATGAACTGATCCACCTTCCATGCACTTTGTCAGTACACATAACCCATGATTCTCATCTACACAAACACCACAGAATTGCAGAATGTTTTTATGCCCACAAGTCATCAGTTGCAACAGATCTTTACGGAGCTCAAACTCATAAGAATTTCCTTTATCACATCCTTTAAGCTTCTCGATTCCAACCCTTTTCCCCATATAGACCCCCTTATATGAATTGGGTCCAATCTGTTCTATAAACTCGAGACTTTCCGAGTTCAATAGCCACTTTTCTATCTCATCTCCACCTTTCTGAATCGTTTGCCATTCATCTACTGATACAAGAAAAGATGAAGTAGGGAGGGGCATCTGAAGCTGAACCTTTTGACAAGAATTTTCAAACCCATTTCCATAATAAGCATCACCACCATCTTCTTCGATTTCTCCCAGCTCTCTCCCCTTGGAGTTCTCTTCCTGACATCCACAAAGCCCAAACGGCAGCTTCACGGCACTGGATTTGGGCTTCTTCATAGCAAATTTCAGAGCATTTTCAACTCGGGTTCGGACTAATTTATCTTGCCCAGATTGAACAAGAAGAAGAACAATCCCAAGGGTGAAGCCTTTCTTCTCATAGATCTGTATCTTCTTGCAGCAAATGGATGAACTATCCAGTGCACTGGACATTGCCGGCCATGAAATTGGAGAGTTACAGGCAAATGTCAGCTTGAATAACGACCCTTGAATCTCATTATCAATCTCTTCCTCAATCAAAATCGCAGGCTGGTCCTCTGTTGATGCCTGCTCTATCAATTTGATGTGAATAAACACATCTTTCATATCGAACCCCGCTTGAGCATAACTGTGAAAATGGAAGTGACGGGGGAAAAAAATAGTTAATATGATGAAATTCAACGAAAAAGAATCTGTGAACTTCATAGAAAAATTAGACACCCAAATGCTTCATTTAGCTTAAGAGCCAAAGCAACAACCGAATAACTAAGCAGGTAAAAGAAATCTCAGAGCTAGCGTTGAAGTAAATAAAACTCATTACTCAAATGAACTTAACCAGACAGTATAATTCAGGTCACTTTTGGCCCTTTTAAGAGTAGCAATTACCCATTTGTTTTATTATCATGTATAGCAACAGAACCAAACTGAAGGCGAAGGCAATCTCGAAAAATGATTGAATATTCAGCAGCAACCCACCTGAGAGGCAACGAATCGTAATGCTTGCGAATGTTGGACATAAGCTTCTCCGGTAGCTGGCTACCAGGATAGAGCTGCGTGAGATTCCGTACGACACTGCCCCAAACAACTTTCCGAGAATTATTATCAATCTTAGAAGGAGGTGGGTCGCGAGCTGAGTCCAGATTGAGTGAGTTCTTGAGCGAAGCTATAGCCTCAGACACATTCCTACTCAGCTTCTGAAACTTCTTCTGCATCGCCGACGATTCCTTAGCTCCGGTGCCAGAAGAAGTCTCCGGCAATAGGCCCTCGGATCTGTCATGAGTCCTCATCAAAACCTGCTCCACCATGTCCTCATCTGTGCTAGCCCTGCTAGACCAACACTCCAAGGCAGCAGCCATTGCTGAGCAAAAGACCAAAATGTGGACTAGACCCAGTTGTGGAATTAACCTCTTGTGCCTAAAGCTTGAAGCTTTTCACGAGGAAGAGTAAATCAAGAGCAGAGTAGCAGATATCTGACGCTGGCCATATTTTCTCTCTGAGCCTCTCTGACAAGCAAATGGGAAGTAGGGAGGGGGCGGTAGTTTTCTTAGTGGGAGTGGAAGAAAGGAAGAATAATAAATGTAAATGTAATGTGAATTGAGGGGATGGGTTATGATGAAGGGTAACGAGGAGGTTGATGGGAATGCACTGATTACATTACATGAAGGTGATGATGATGATTGAAATGATGGTCAAGCGGTGTCATCTACGGGAGAATGTGGGACCAGTTGTTTGGGTTTGATTGGATGGTAAAGTTGGTCTGCCATGTGACCCACATCATAAAGAAATCAAAAATGGACTTTAATTGGTATGTCTGTATGAGGGCCGTTAATTAGGGAAGTGAACTTTAGGATATCAGCTGCGGTTAAGAGTTACTTTCTATTAAGTGGGTCCATTTCATAGAAATTGAATCACGTTTTCCATTATAAATGAAGAAACATAACCAAAAAAGCATAGTTAGTAATAAGTATAAAAAAGAAAAAAATAGCTAGTAATATACGATATATTGTCTCTAAGAGTACACTCTAGTAGTTGAGTATTTGATATTTTATTATAGAGGTATTGAGTTCAAATCTCACTTAAAACAGATAGAGTAGGAGTTTAAAAAGGATAGATTACTTTTGTTGTATAGTCTTTAGTAAATAAAAAAAAAAAAAGTAATATACGATATGTTGAAAAAATTAATAAGAGTTAGCTCAATTAATATGATTAAATTTTGGATATTTGACCTTAATGTTATATTTTACAAATTTATTTATGTATTTATTACACTTTTCAAAATTATATACCGAATTATTATATTGTTTTTAAAAAAGAAATCTAACAACATGGATTTCACTGAACACGCCAGATATCATGTGGTGCATCTAATGAGAACACGCCGCGTAAGATTTAGTGTATCCAATCTGACAAAACTACATAAGGGAACACGACATTTCCCTTATGGTGTATCCCTATTGGACCCATATCATGGTCATCATTTCATCTTCTCTTTTTTCTTGAGAGCACCTTCTTGCTTATTTTTCTTGCTACTACTGCATGTGGCCACGTGGACATGCTGTATCCCACTAGCCCATGTGGTGTGTCCAGTGTGTCCCACACTATTAGTTTTTTTTTAAAGTATAATAATTCATTAAATAGTTTTAAAAGTGTGATTGATAGATAAATAAATTTGTGAAATGTAATATTAGGGTCAAAGTTTCTTAAATTATATCAAAAAAAAAAATTGCTTTAGATTAAAAATTATCAGTGATTCTTAGGTCCTAAAAGTCCCAAGCTCAGCTTTTTCGAGGAGGATATAATTTTGTTCATGGATTGGTATGCCTAATAATTATAGCTATAAAACCTTGACGTAGTGAGGAAGAAGAGCTTTGAAGATTAACTCAGAGAGATGAAGATGATGAATCAATGGAGATGCAGTAGATCAAAGAGAAAAGATCAATAATAGTAGTAGAAAAATTATGTAGAAAAGAAATAGAGAGAATATGTGTAAAAGTGTAGAGACAAAAACTGAATGTATTATTGATCTCAATTGTAATAATCTCAGTGTATCAATACATATAAAAGCCTGATGCATTGCATAGCCTTTCTAGAGAATTCTACTCAACTGCTTCTCTAACAAACTAACTACAACTACCTTAACTATCATTGACTTAATTCTAATTGTATTGACTTTTGATTGCTGACATGGCTAAGTCACGTGCTGCTTAACATAGCTCCTCTGGTATCTGATATCACCCTCCATCATCATGGTCTTGTTTATGTATAACATTTCCCCTCAAACTCAAAGTTTGAGGCAAGATAGTGATGCGATCCAAGGTAGCAGCATCAAGGACACCAAGGAGGCTGAGGCTAGGGTTGAAGTTGATGGTCCCTTGATAAGGGCACAAACCAAGAAGTAGCAAATCAATGTTGGATTTTTAATGCAACAAGCTTGCAAGGAGTGGAATACACATGGCTTGGAGGGCAGAATTGAAGATCAAGTTCAATGGATTGCTTGCATCCAAGCTACATCAAGTGAAGAGTGAAGACTTTAGCTTATAGTTATTTGGTCAAATGTCTTCATAATTTTTTATTATTGTTTGGACAAATAACTATATCTTTAGGGTTTTTATTTTGGTTATTTTTGTTTGTAATAAGGCATTTGCTAAACACTTTTCTTTAGGGTATGTTCTGCCTAAACCATTTAGGGCTTTCTTTAGTGGGTTTTAGGGCTTGTTTAATTAGGGCTTAGAGTCATAGGTCAAGTTTGGGTTAGATATCCACCCAACTCTCAAAACTGCCCCACACAAACTTCTAAAAGGAGCTGAAGCATTTGTCTTCAGCAATCAATTGACATTTTTATGAAAATACTTGAGAGGTTCTTCTTTTTTCTCTCTATGGAAAGCTGTGACCCATATAGGGTAACACTAGTTTGGTGATCATGAATCTTATCACTCTCATTTCTTCCCTTTTGCTGGAGTGTGGCGATTCTTCATTTCTCCATCTACTGTTCACGTTGGTTCTTAACTATATTGTGCTTGGGAGGTTTGGTTCTTAGACCAGGTTGCCTATTCCCTGCTTCAAGGGTCTTCACATCTTTCATTCACCTTTGTTTTTGTTTGATTTCTTGCCAATCATTTTGGGATCTTAGGCTTACATGGTGTTATGCTAATGGATTAACCTAAATCCATAGGGAAATCACATCAAATTGGTATTAGAGCATCTTGGCTCCAACAATCTATCTTAAATTTGTTGATTGTTCTTCTTTGTTCTTCATCTTTAGTTTAAATCCGAAAAAAAAATTCTAGCTATGTTCTTCCTATTCTTGAAGATTCAAGCATGATCCAAGCTTCATTTTTATTCATCTAAAGTGTTTTGTTTTGGTCAATTTAAAGTGGTTCTAATTCAAACTGAGCTTGAATTAATTTGCTGGAAATTTTACCATTTATGTTTGTATTGTTCATGGACATACTTTTCATGGAGGTCTTTGCATGATCCATATGTGATTTGGCATTATCTGTACTTGATTGATGTTGTTCTAACCACATTGAAGCAACTCCAAGTGGTTCTGGCCGAATTGAACATTTCTGGGTAGAGCTCTTGTTTCTTCTTGTTGAACATCCTATTATGTTCAATGGAGTTATTTTGATGGATTGAGCATTTGTTGATTTGAGCTAGAATGCTTGAGTGTTAACTTGATTTGAGTATTTTCACCTGAAATCTGGTTGCATATTCTTAGTATAGCTTGAATGAATGAATCCTTCAAAGAACTATATGGCTGAGAATCATTGTTTCTATTTCAGCTTGAGAATTTTGTAAATTCCATTTGAATCCTTGGTAATTACCTCAATTTAGGTAATTCCATCTGTGTATTGATGAGAAGCTTCATGAAAATTACCTAAGATACCTTGGAATATGCTTTGAATAGTGGCTGGAATCTTGTGATTTTAGGGTGATTAGCAATTTTCTTAACTTAGTTTTAATTTTAGTTAGCTTAATCTTCTCATCGTTGCTTAGTTAATTTCGTGTTATATATATATATATAACAAAACCTTTAAAATTGGACTATTCCTAAGGTTCCTTCATTAGAAGTTTATCAAAAATGTAGTTTTGAAATACTTCAAAATTATGTTATCAAAACAGTTGAAAAAATAATAACAGTCAAAAGATCAAAAGATACAATCTATCTTCTCTCAGAAGATATAATTAAAAAATACCGTCAACAAGGTTTCAAATATCTCCATCTAGGATTGGTTCAAGTAGCTGTCAAACATCTTCACAGAGCAAGGATAGATACACCAATACTAGTGTACCTCAGAGATAAAAGAATCATAGATTTCAAAGAATCTGTTTTAGGAGTCATTCAATCAAATCTTCATAATGGTCCGACATATGTAGATTATTTTCCAAACTAGACTATGGGTTTAAGACATCCTAACACTTCAAAGTTTTTAGAATTAAAAATCAAATCAAAAGAAGAAAAGTTTCTTCCAAGAATAGAACACATGACTGTCATATTTAGAATATGTTACAAAGTCATGAAAATCAAAATTAATATAGGTTGTATTAAATAATCTCCAAAAGATGAATATTTGTTGTTGGAAGTCAATATTCAAAATTCTAAGTCGATAACCCCTAAAAGGTTAAGACATGATGAAATCTCATATGTGAATGAATGAGAGATAGAAGATGTTGTTCCTCCTTGATCTCCAGAATATCCAGAATTAAATCAAATTTTAACATATCTTTCAGGGAATGTTACTCTCAAATTTAGCAGATCAAACTCTTCTAAGTATGAACTATCAACTCATTATAGTTCTGCTAGAAGATCAATAGATTTCTCTTCAATAAATTCATCAGGGATAAATTTTAGATCTGTCATTCCAAAACGAGTTTACCAAGAAATTCAAGATCAAGAGTCTCCTCATATGTCTCCTACAACGTCTGATTTTTAAAGTCAACTCAATGTCATATCAAAAAAATTCCTTATAGATAAAAAATATCTTAAGGAAGAATTCATAAAAAATTACAATAGAGAGAAAAGACACTGATATTTCAACAAATTCAGTCGTAAGGTCAAGGAAGATTTCAAAAGATTCTATTATGATAAGTTAGAACGCATCAAGATCAACATCTTTTTCTTCGAATGGTTCGAAGAATATGCTAGGAAAAATGACATAACTTATCCTTTTAGAACACCTAAAGAAATCAATATGAATACCAGGATAACTCAAAATTGGAAAATCTCATCAAATGCAACTGTTACTACAGTTCATCCTCCTTTAGAAGAAATTATTGTAAAAAAGTTCATCAAGAAGAAGTAATTGCTTCACCTTTCAAAATAACTCATGATCCTGACAAAGACAATATTTCATTAAAAGATGTCAAAAATATACAGTATCAAAATAATTATATAAATCAAATACTCAAAATTATTTCAAAACAAATGACTAGGATAGAGAATCAAATCTTTTCTTGTCCTTCCTTAAGTCATTCATTAAGTCGTTCTTTAGGTCCTCCTTCATTAGGTCCTTCTTCATCAAAGTCCTTTTCTTCTCATTCAATAACTTTCAATAATTCAGAAACTCAACAACTTATCTATAAGATGTCAAACTTTTCAAAAATGAAAGATATTAGGTTTGAAAATGAAAATGCTTTAAACCTAATAGTCGATAAGCTCAATAAATTAGAAAAGAAACAATCAATCAATATGATCAATCATAAAGAATAAGAGTTAGCAATCAACAAGCTCAAAAATTTAATATTAGGTCAAAAAACTTATCAAACTAGGAATTATTATCCAAGACTTACTCTTCCTGATATTCAATTTGAGGAAAGAAGTCAATATATCTATGTTAGTTACGATGGAACTAGTATCTATGAGTGAAATATTGATAGAATAAGCGAACATGAAATATTGAATCATACAAATGAAATCCTCATGGCAGTATATGCTTTTAGAGTCAAAATTCCTTCAGTAGATTTAAGGAATATTCTTAGAATTATCATTAGCAGTTTCACAAGACAACTCAAAGGTTGGTGGGATAATTATCTCACTGAAGGTCAAATATTAGAAATAGAAAATCCAATAGATCCTGAAACTGATAGTTCAATATGCATAGAACTTTTGATCTATGCTATCATTAAACATTTCATAGGTGAACCTCAAAACTTTCAAGATAAGTTATTAGAAATCTTAACCAACTTAAGGTGTAGAGAACTCTCAGACTTAAGATTGTATAAAGATATCTTTTTCTCAAAAGTATTCTTAAGAAGTGATTGCAATTTAGTTTATTGAAAAGAGAAGTTTATTTGTGGACTTCTTAAGCTATTTGTAGAAAAAGTCAAAGAAAGATTGAGAAATTATAGAACTCAACAAGGATTATCATTAATTCAAGTTTATGAATCTTCATCATATGGTCAGTTAGTTAATGCTATCAATCAATAAATCATAGTCGAGTGTAATGATATCAAATTCAAAAACAAAATTCAAAAAGATAATCATAAAAGAAATAATGAACTTGAGAATATTTATAATTAGATGAGATTTGATACAAATTTAGTTCCTCATTCATCAAGAAATAAAGAAAAACATAAGTCTTTTAGGAAAGACTTTAGGGATAGAAAGTTCAATAAAAGAAGAAAATATTATGATAGAAATGAATTAAAACCTTTCAAAGAATCATAAAAAAAGAGTTCAAAGTCTAGAAAGTCATTCAAAAATCCAGTTTGTTATAAGTGTGGTCAAGTAGAGCATTACAAGAGTAATTGTCCTATGAGAAAGAAGATAAATTCATTAAATATTAGTGATTCATTATAGAAAGAATTAAGTAAATTGTTCATTAACAATATTTTAGACTCAGAGAATGAATTTGAAAATGAATCTTTAGAAAGGAATTCTGAAGAAGAATAATTAAAAAATATTTTTGGAATTCAAGAAGAATCATCTACTTCAGAATCATCTGAAACTGAAAAAGATGAACTCTATGTTCAAAATTGCAAAGATCCAGATTGTAATGGAACTTATAAGTCAAAGTCAATAAATGTTATTTCATCATAAGCTAATTTTCTCATAGATGCCATAGAAAAGATAGAAGATGATGAAATCAAAAAGTAATATCTTTTGAAATTAAAAGATATCATAGATAAAAATAAACCCAGCTTTCTTGACATCAAACCAATAAGTCTTAGTGCTATTCTGTCAAAAATGAATTCAAAACAGCAGGTTGTTATTGTCAAAGATCTTCAAAATGAAATCAAAGAAATCAAAGAAGAAATTAGGCAATTAAAGCAAAATCAGAGTCGAATAGAATTAGATTTGCTTAATTTGTCATTAAAGAATCATATCAATAATCAAGAGTCTAGTCAAAAAGATAAGGATGAAGATGTTGAACAATCTTCAGATTCTCATGAAACTTATTTCAATATTATCAATAAGATTCAAATTTAAAAATGGTATTGTAAAATATCATTAATTATTAATGGAAAATATCATAAAAGTTTCATTGCTATGATAGATTTAGGTGCAGACATGAATTGCCTTCAAGAAGAATTAATTCCTACCAAGTACTATGAAAAGACTTTAGAGTCTTTAACTAGTGCTAATGGTTCAAAACTTCATATAGATTTCAAGTTAACCAAGACTCAAATTTACAATAAAGGTATTTATTTCAAAAATACTTTTATTCTGGTAAAAAATATTTCAACACTTGTCATCTTAGGAACTTATTTTCTTACTCAAATTTATCCTTTTCACGTAACATCTCAGGGAGTGCATACTATTCAAGGAGATAAAAAAATCATATTTAAATTTCTTACCCTTATGAAAGACAAAGATGTTAATGAAATTCAAAATAGTTCAATCTCTATTATCAATATAATAATCAAAAAACAGAAACATATTCAATACTTGAATCAAGAAGTTGATTACAAGCCTCTCAACAAAGTTCTTCAATAGATTAAGTATCTAATACCTAATGTAGACACCATATTTTGTCTGGACTATATTTCTTAATTTAGATGAAAAGTACAAAATTATTTATTTTTTCATTCTTTTTAATTTTTACTTGGAGTCTTGATTATGTAATTTTTTTATGCATTTTTTCTTTTTTAATTTTCTGTTTACTTTTATAAGTAAAAAAAAAAAAAAAAACTATCCAATTGCATATAGCATAATCCAATGTCTTTTAAGAAGTTAATATTTTGTATGATGTAAATATTAAGTCCAATAGTCTCAATCTCATTAAAATAATTTGTCAAAGCCTAATTACTTATTAGTGTTGGCCTATTTTTTTTGAGCCCAAATATCTTGATCTAAGTGGAGCACTCAAACACAAGACCTATTTTTTGTTGTGCTCCCTTTACAAGAGGAGAACCCTAGCCAATTGGAAAAGACAGAGAAACACATTCTATTCTTTGATTATTTCCTCTCCTCCTCTCTTCTCCTTTTTGATCGCTTTCTCGCATTCTCCATTAAATATTTAATTTTTAAGACCTCATTCTATTTTTCTAACTTTTTATAGTTGATTTTGATCATTATTCACCTCTTTCACATTTTTTCATCAACTTAGATAAAACAATGCAGCACCTATTGGGAGAAATTGAAGCTTGAACCTAAATGTTTGTATGAATTTTTGAAAGTTGAAGGGCTATCTACTTTTATTCTTAACACTAGAAGGCTTTAATTGGGTAATGGCTTTCTTCCACTTTTTAATTTCTTGAACTCGTATATAATTTTGTAGCTACTTTTTTTGGTGTTTAGAAGCTTGATTATGCATGTTTCTAGTTAAAATTAGCTTCTTGGATGATTATAATATGACATAAGAGCATGTTTACATGTATTTTTATTGATTTAGAATGACTTGAAGACTCTTTTTACAAATGATTTTGAATATTGATTGTGCCTTTAAGGTGTTTGATAAAATGCATGTGTGATGTTATATTTGAATTTGACTTTACTTCTAATGTGTTATGTCTTTTATTTAGCTATTGAGATTATGACATGAATTGAGTGCCTTAGATTCATTATTTGAGTATGTATTGCATCATGATTTATTCATACTTTGCATTGGAGCATAATTTCTAAATTCTGTCTAGCATTGACCTTTGTGTGATGTTTCATACATAACTCAAGATATACACAATATTTTAATGAGATTTTACTTTTGTTATAACTGTAAGATACATGTATTCAATGTGTATTTCTTTTAGATTTTTGGCATGGTTAGATTGTTTCCAGTTTGCATAGAAAATTTGACTTTTTTTAAGTTGTGAGACTTGTTGTTTTTCTCTGGCATTACTTGGATTTTTATTTTTAACTGGAACTATAAAGTTTTGTTTTGCATAATGTTTATTTCATTAGAACCATAAGAGGTGTGGCTTCACTGTGCACAATTTTCAGATTTTTTACATGTGTAGTTTACTACTAGTTCGAGTTTGAACATAACTGCTTAATGTTACACTGACATTGATGCCCTATCCCTAGCAGTGTGGTGCTTCATTTGTTTTTGAAGTTGTACAACTCCATTTTACGTGGTTCTTATATCATTAAAACTGTAAGATGTGTAACTTCAATGTGTGCAATGTTTAGATTTTTTGCATGTGTAGTTTACTGCCAGTTCGAGTTTGAACATAGCTGTCTAATGTTACATTGACACTGATGCCCTATCCTTGGCAGTGTTCGATGTTTCATTTGTTTCTGAAGTTTTACAATTAATTTTACGTAGTTCTTATCTCATTAGAACCGTAAGATATGTAGCTTCAATGTATGTAATTTTTAATTTTTTGCATGTGTAATTTACTGCCAGTGCGAGTTTAAACATAGCTTTATAATGTTACATTGACACTGATTCCCTATCCCTGGCAGTGTTTGATGTTTAATTTTTTTTTTCTGAAGTTGTACAACTCTATTTTACGTGGTTCTCATCTCATTAGAACTGTAAGATGTGTAACTTCAATGTGTGAAAGTTTTAGATTTTTTGCATATGTAGTTTATTACCAGTTTGAGTTTGAACATAGCTGCTTAATGTTACACTGACACTGATGCCCTATCCCTGGCAGTGTTTGGTATTTCATTTGTTTTTGAAGTTGTACAGCTCTATTTTACGGGGTTCTTATCTCATTAGAACCGTAAGATGTGTAGCTTCAATTTATGAAATTTTTAGATTTTTAACATGTGTAGTTTACTGCCAGATCAAGTTTGAACTTAGTTGCTCAAGGTTGCAATGACACTGATGCCTTATCTTTGGCAGTGTTCGGTCTTTTATTTTTTTTTTTCTAAAATTGTACAAATCCAAATTAAGTAATTTTGATTTTATTAAAACCGTAGGATATGTGGCTTAAATGTATATAATTTTTAGAATTTTGGCATTTCTAATTCTCTCTAAGTTTGTGCTCTAGTTCACTCTCAATTTTGTCTTTTAAGAATCATAAGTCTTTCAGTCTTGCCTACTTTGTGTTTTGTATATATAGGCATCCTCGGACATAATTAATGATAATTATGAATATAAGCAAATTGGAAGGCCCAATCGAAATATATCTAGATGCAAGCATGAAGTAAGAACGTTGTTTTATTTATCTCTTTTATTTTTTATTTTTGAATGTAATTTAAAAATTCTCAATACTTAGATTTTGAGACAAATTTTGTAATATTTAAAGTCATGCATTTGCATTGCATGTAAAAATATACTTGTGTCGCGTAGTATCTGCATGCCTCTTCACTTATCATGAGAGGATAGGGCGAGTCAGTCCTATATGGGATGTCTTTCTGTATCCGATCTAGGTTAAGGTAGCGTCACCCTAGATGGTCGCTTCATGCAATGAAGGGGTGAAAGGATTTAGGTCTCGGTAAATAATTCATGCATTACACTTTTAAATTCTTGGTTCTTATTTTTGTCAAATATTCTTATAATCAATTTATTATTCTGGAGTAAATAAAATATACATTTTTGGCCATATTCTATTTGCAAAACTAATTTAGGGTAATCGTCTTTAGACGGATGCTGTAAGGTGCTTAACACCTTCCTTACGCATAAACAGACTCCCGAACTCTTTCTGGTTCGTAGACCGATTTTTTTTTATTTAATAAATAAAAAAAAGTTTTTCAATTGTTCCCTATTTTCTTAATACAATTAATGGCGACTCCAGAGTTTTTATTTCGAAAACTTAAATATTTTTTTATTTTGTCAATTGCGTGTAGCGACTTTCGAGTACGTTGTGACACCTAACAAAAAAGATTTAATTAGTCGTTTTCATAATACATTCAAATTTGTTCCGTCATATTATAGGATATTATTGTTCATACTAATAAGATTAGTTTTGCAGATAGATCCCCATGCATTGATATATTTTGTTGATAAAGCTTTACCCGTCTGGCTTAGAGAATCTAATATTCATTACAGAGGTAATTTAGAGAGATTAGATAATAGTAAAATAGTAATATTAGATACCATTTGGAATATTAGTGACTTTAATAATAAATCATTAGTTTTGCAAGTAGTAGCAAATTACTTTCGATTTTCTCATCATAAAATTTATCACAAAGTTTGTTGAACTTGTGGAACAAATGAATATTTTTCAAATGATATTACTGCCAATAATCTTGAGTTAATCAAAGAGAATGAACTTCTCAAAAGGCAAGTAGAAGCCCTATCAGCCTAACTGACTCACAGTGGAATATCATCATCATCCCCATTGGATGAACGCATATTCAAAGAACTTGATGCTCTAAAAGATATAGTTTTAGCCCCACTGGCTAAAGAAAAAGGTGAGACCAACAAGAGTGCTACTAATATCTTAACCCCACTAGCTAAAGATAAGAGTAAGAGAGAGTATATCTATACTTCAGCCCTACTGGTTGAAGATAAAGGTAAGAAAAGTGAGATAAGTGAGAGTGTCAGAACTTTAGCCCCATTGGCTAAAGGAAAAGAAAAGATTCTAACTTTAACCCCACTGGTTAAAGAAAAGCTAATACAAGAAGAAAAAAAAAAAATAAAAAAAAAAAAGAAAAGGTCAAGAACTTTCTTCTTCTTTCATAGTTTTCTCAATCAATTACCACATGTTGATTGCAGATAATTTGTTCATCAAACACTTCAAGAAATCGAGCTTACTTCTCTCATAATTTTCTCAATCAATTACCAGATGCTGATTGCAGATAATTTGTTCTTCAAACACTTTAAGAAATCGAGCTTAACAGGCAAGAGTATATTCAAAAAGCCTTAGCAGAATTAGCTTGTGATTACAAACTCATTCCAGGAATGACTTGAACATGGGAATATTATCATGGTCTCAAAAACTTTGAATGTCTCAAGACAAACCCTTTGTGCACAGAAATTCTCTTTTCTATGTCTGACTGTAAATGCCATCTTACCTATAGCATTTATGGAGTCTCATTAGATCTTTCCCGTTATCATCCTATTACAATTCATTTCAACAAAGAACCAATAGTTTTAACCCCTCAAAAGCTTTTAGATTATGAATATCTTGTTAATATTCTCATCACAAACCCTGATCAATCAAAAGAATTTAGAAGAAAACTATCTCATTGTATTATACATGCTTTTGATAAGTTTCCTCCAAAAAGATATGTCGAACTACTCATTCAAAGCAAAGCCCCATAATGGATCAAAGGAATTTGTTATCTAGTTCAACATAAAATTCTACTAAAAAAACACTTGATCAAATCCTACCTTCTTTCATCAGAATATCTTTGGCCTTGTCATAATTTTCCTTTACGTAAGTAAATTAGACATTGGAGAGATAGTACCATTGCAAAAGATCTTTCCATTAAATATCAAACCCTTGTTGCAGAAGATCATAATTAAAAAATATATTCAGATTTAGCCATTCCAGAAGTTCCTTTTAATATCCACACTGATTTTCAACAATTAGTCGATCATTATTTTCAAAAGAATCATGCAGAAGATTTAGAAGCATTTCATCTTTTCTATAAAGATGCCGATGAAGACGAGAGATTTGACTACTGGAATACTGCTTTTGATGGAGAATATCAAGATATCATCAACTAAATAGAATTGTGATACAGTCACTCAAAGACTGTCGTCCATGTGCAGTGATTCTAAAAGGCTGCAGAATTCACATGCTACTAACAAACTTATCATCATATTCAACAAGTCAACAAAGTTTTATGAAGACTCCTTATCATGCCAAATGTCAAGACATGTGTCAACAAGAAAAGAAAAGAATGTTTCCCCTCATTACAAGTGTCAACACAAGAAAATATCATAAAAAGTTTCATCACACCTTATGCATCAAGACAAGAATGTACTTCAAATCATTTGGAATCTATCATTCCTTCAAAAGTCTATAAATAGGCAGCTTCATCACAAAAAGAGGAGAATTAACATTTTAGCTTAGACTAGTTTAGCTAACCTCTTCAAACTTTTTCCTTTCATCAAAGTTTCTTTAAATCATTAGATTTTCATCAAAGCCTAAGGTAGAAAACCTTTCATCAACCTTCAAAGACCTTTGTGCTCTCCTCAAAGTTTGTAACTTTTTCAAAGTGTATTTCAAGAAGTTTTAAAGTTGTAAGTGTTACTTTGTTTAATATTAAGTTCTATTTCAACACTTTTCATTAAGCATTAATTATCTTTTTCCTAAGCTTTCCAGTGCGGACTACCGCCGGATTAGCTCTCTTTCATAAGTATTTCCTCTTTCTATTGCTTTCCAGTACGGACTACCGCTGGATTAGTATCCCTTTTAATTTTTGAAGTTATTGTTCATCATTGTTCATGTTCATAATTACTCTTCATATTTACTATTTACGTCACTATTCATAAGTTACTGTTCACTCTGAATTTTGTTGTTATATTGAATGAATGTGGAGATGTATATACTAGTAATAATGGTTTAGGTGATTTCTTTTTCCTTACTACTTCACATGCTAGGTCATTAGGTATTGATCATGTTAAAACTTTGTTTGCAAGAGAATCTTATAATGTTGGTAAGATGAATGCGAGTGTTGCTTTGACTGCCCAACCCAATCATGGGAAGAATTACTCTTTGGTTAGAAAACATGGGATGCGTTTGCTTGAATTTTTTTTGTATGTAACTAATGTGTCTCTTGTTTCTTGCATACACCATGTTTTGCATGATTCAATTGACTGCCCAACCCAATCATGGGAAGAATTACTCTTTGGTTAGAAAACATGAGATGCGTTTGCTTGAATTTTTTTTTGTATGTAACCAATGTGTCTCTTGTTTCTTGCATATACCATGTTTTGCATAATTCAAGTACATTTGATGTGACTAAAGCATTTGATAAAGTTGTGTGTGATGAGATATATAGGCATGATTATTTGTTGTTTAAAGAACTCAAAATGTATATGTCTATTAGCTCCTTCCATGAAAACTCTATACTTGTTGAAAATGCTATTTATAGTACTATGCATAATTTGGGTTTGTTCCATGAGGATAGTCTTAAATGTGATTACTATCAATTTAGGTTTATTGAGGTTACTTTCATAAACTCCTTTAAACTTAAATATGGAGCATATAGTTAGCTATTTATCCCTCTTGGACTTCTTGATGTTAGCACTATCAAAGTTATTGTGAATATAGATCTGCATGTCTCTCTAACCTTGTTTGGGAACGCTTGTTTTAATGGTATATTATGTTATAGCATGAATCATGATGTATATGCTAATCATTTACAATGTGAGTCATTTGTTTTAGTTGATTTTGGTAGTTTTGCTAAGATAATTAGGTTTATTTATGCTAGAGAGTTACTTTCGTTAGTGAGTTTTCTAGATTTTGTTGAGTTTAACTTATATTTTTCTAGATTTGTTTTGAGTCTTTTGCAGCACTTGAGTAATTCAAATTCTCAAGAGGTGAGATACCCGCGATGTGAGAAATTTTTAGTTGTTAAGGTCTTGTTACCGAGGTATGCACCTATTCTGTCTTTAACTTTAAATTCTTAGAAGTTAATTCCAACAATAGAATATACGTATATAATATTACTTTTGATAAGATATTCTATGTGTATGAGAAATGTGCATTCAATAAGCTTGTAAATGTTAATGTTTCACTTCATTTCTTATTGAAGCATATATCTCATTTTGCTAGCATGAAGATTAAATGTTTAGGAGTTGCATATGGCGTCTTGATGGCTACTAATTGTCCAATTTATTTTGAGACTTTAGTTCAGCTCTTTGGCATGAGATTGACATTACATTGCAACATTCTTTGCTCTTATATGGATTATATCTTGTGTGCTAGCAAGTGCTTGCAAAAACACATAAGTTTAGTTTGCCATTGAACCCGGAGGATGGGTTTGGAATGTGACTAGAATAGGTATTGCTTATAAATTTGTACTTGGAAAGACATTTGGTTTCAAGGTTTGAGTATTTAATCTATGTGGTGTAGTTAAATTGTCTATCTTGAACCATATTTTAAATATTTGTGATGATAAGCTTAAGATTGCCCATGTTGATAATACCATGTTGTTCATATTGATTTATGACATGTTAATTCGATATGGTGCACATTTGTGCTGTGGATAGACCTGTCCAAGTGATTATTATATTGGTCTTCCTTGGCTGTTCTTAATTGCTATTTGTTTTATTGTTGCCAATAAAGGAAAAGAAACTTGGTTGTTAAAGATGAAGTTGGCCAATAGAAAACAAGTTTTTCTACACCTTCAAACTTTGTTATGGCTTGACATTAATTGAGTTTTAAACTCATTACCTTCTCTTGTTGATGTAGGACTAAGATTTGAGGACAAATCTTTTCTTGAAGAGGGAAGGGATGATGCGATTCGAGGTAGCATGACAAAGGTAGCCAAGGCTAGAGTGAATGTTGTCCTACAATTGAGGGGCTTAATGACCTATTTCACCAAAGACGTCAAGGGGAGGACAACATCTATGAGGCTAATTAGCTATTTGGAGGCTATTGGAATTCTATTTAGCTTCTTAATTTTGGGCTTTGTTCTTTGGGCTGAATTGGTATTATTTTAGATCCAAAAATACTTAGTATTTAAATGTGTATTATTTGGCTAAGGCTTTGTAATTAGGGCTGAACATTGCTATTTTTTTATGTTCTTAGTTGAGCCGAATAGGGTCTATTTTCTGGTCTTGTATTCTAAGCTAAACTTAAAAGTTTATTATTGTTTGTAATAATGGTCATGCTGAACTTCTTTAGGGCCAGTTCTGCTTAAACCATTTAGGGCTTGTCTAATTAAGGCTTAGGGTCATGGGTCAAGTTTGAGTTTGGATATCCACCTAACTCACAAAACCGCCTCACACAAACTACTAAAGGAGCTGAAGCCATTGTTTTCAGCAATCAATTGACATTTTATGAAAAAACTTGAGAGGTTCTTCTTTTTTCTCTCTATGAAGATCTGTGAGCCAGCTAGGATAACACTAGTTTGGTGATCATGAATCTTATCACTCCCATTTCTTCCCCTTTGCTGGAGTGTGGCGATTCTTCCTTTCTCTATTTACTGATCACATTGGTTATTGATTGTATTGTGCTTGAGAGGTTTGGTTCTTAGACTAGGTTGCCCATTCCCTGCTTCAAGGGTCTTAACATCTTCTATTATAACATACCTGAAGGTCGCTATAACACAAATGACTTAAATAAACAGAGATTTAGTTTTTGAAATAAAAACTTTGGAGTTGTCACTAATTGTATTAAAAAAATCGGGAAATAATTGGAAAACCTTTTTTATTTTTAAAATTAAGTCTACGAACCAGAGAGGGTTCAGGAGTCTAATTGTGTATAAAGAAAGTGTTAGACACCCTACAACACCCGTCTAAAAGACAATTACCTAAAATTAATTATGCAAATGAAATCATGACTAAATTGTATTTATTTTATCCCTAAATGTAAACAAAAGAAAAATATGTGATTATTCAAAATAGGACTTGATTCGTCACTCTCAAATGCCTACGTACCTTAATTAGATATCAAAGTCCGCATAGTTCACAATGATTCAAAAGAAAATTTTTTATTTTTATTTTTTTAAAACTGAAATTAAAAGATATTCAAAATTTTCAAAGTTAAAATTATGCTATGCATGAATTTAATCGCGTCTTAATCCTTCCACTTTGTTCCCACGCTTTTCGATTTCTAAAGTGTCGCTTATCCTTACCTCGGGCAGATAAGAGAGCCACCCCTATGGGGATAAGTTGCCTCTATCTCTCCTTTGACAAGTAAGGGTCCTATAAATGCTATTCGTATAAATTAAACTAAATGAATATGATATATGATTTTATTCCTAATTTTATTTTAATTAAACTATTTAAAATAAATAAATAAATAACATAATTTAACCCAAAAAAAAATAAAGGCCTAACTCAAAATAAATAAAACCTAACCCAAATAGATAATAAAAAGATAAAATGCAAACTAGCCTAGCTCATTGCCTAAAATAAATCAGCAAACAAAACTATATTGGACCTAACCTATTTTGTGGGCTTGAATAAGAGACAATCAAACAAGTTGACCCATTATCCATAAAAAGAAAGCTGAAGTAAATACCAATGGGCTTATTTTCAGCTATGGCCCAATAGCTAACCAAAGAAATCAGCAACTAAAAGAAAAAGGCTGAAGCCATATGGGCAGCTAGCCCATTTTGGCTGGCCCAATCAGCAACCAAAGAAATCAACAACAAAAAGAGAAAAGGCTGAAGCAATATGAGCAATTGACCCATTTCGATTGGCCCATTTTACAACCAAAGAAATCAGCAACAAGTAATTGACCCATCAGCTTAATGGCCCAAACGAAATAAAACATAAACTCATTAGAATTAAACTATCATAAAACATTAACCCATTAGAATTAACCTAATCCAAAAAACAATACAACTTAAACCCAACAACAACAAATGACCCACATCCATGTAATGAAGCAAATGAGACAAATTGGACCAAGCCTCCAATTATTTAACAAATCTGGAAAAAACAAAGACAACATCAAATATCATTCATTTGCAATATTGAAAAGTCCAAATAAAATTAATTCATTAAGAACTAAAATAACAACAAAGAATATAAGCAAGGAGACGAGAATAGAGGGAGGGGGGCGACGATGGGCATGAGGTAGAGGAAGAAAAAGATACAAACCTCCATAGATTTCAACTTAATGTTCCATAACTTGTGGCCAAGGTAGAAATTCTCTCATCTCTCTATTTTTTTTTTCTCTCCAAATTTGCCTTTCTCTCTCTCTGATGTTTTGCTTCTCTCTCTAAAAAAGAGTCTTTATCTCTCTAACTCTCTCTTTCTTTCTCCAAAAGTTTCTCTCTCTAAAGGGGATTAATGGTGGACTTAGTGGAATGACCTAGACTCATAATCAAATTTATTGACAAAGAGAAATGATTCTTTCTTTCTCTATTCGATTTGAATCATTTTCCTATTTTTTTTTGTTTGGTCTCTATCCGTTAAAAAAAAGTTGTAACAAATACATATAGTGTGTATGATGTGTGTAGTGCAACAAAATGGAAATTCAACACACACACAAAAAAAAGATAAAATTGGTACTTGAACTGGTGAAAATTTTGGAGTTTTTCCCTATGTGTGCTACTAGATTTTTCTATTTTTTGTTGCCTCTGTTTCAATTCTCTCTATCTCTATTTCTATGCTTTCTGCTTTTTTTTTTTTATTCTTGTTTCTTTCTCTGTATTTTCTTCTGCACTGCTGTTGCTATCTCTGTGTTTCTGTTCCTTTTTTTTTTCTCTCCTCTTTCGGTTATCCCTTTCTTGCTATTGTTCTCTCTTCTTTATACTTCACTCACGACTCTTACTTCACCTCACCCATGCACCCACGTTTCTCTCTCTCTCTTATCTCCATATTCTTTCTTCTTTTCACGTCTCCCTCTTCATTTGTAACTTAAATTGCTCATGCACTTGCACCCAAACCAACGTCTCTTTTATTTTTGCTTCTAACTGTTTATTATTATTTTTTTTATTTGGACGAAAATGGGTGTCCACATCTTCCATTCACCTTTGTTTTTGTTTGATTTCTTGCTAATCATTTTAGGATCCAAGGCTTACATGGTGTTATGCTGATGGATTGACCTAAATCCATAGAGAAATCGCATCAGACAATGAGTTTGTTGCGATTAGAGAGAAACATTTTGGTGGAAAGAGGTTTGGTAAGCACATCTGTAACTTGATCAAAAGAAGGTACATGACAGAGAGTGAGAAACTTATTTAGTAGCTTTTCTTTGACAAAGTGACAATCTATTTCAATATGCTTAATGCGGGCATGAAGAACAAGATTAGCAGCAAGAAACATAACACTTAAATTGTCACATAGCAGCAAAGGAGAAGCAGGTAAAGTAATTTGAAGTTCTTGGAGAAAAGATTGTAGTCATTGCAACTCAGAGGTAGCATTAGCAAGAGCTCTATACTCAGCTTTAGTCCTGGAACGGGCTACCATATTTTGCTTGTCTAAAGACCAGGAAATAAGACTAAGGCCAAGAAAGATGACATGACCACTAGTGATGCACTTGTCATTAGGACAACTAGCTCAGTCTGAGTCAAAATATGCAATTAAGGGCAAGATCTGTGATCTAGAAATGGTTAATCCAAATGAGAGAGTGCCTTTAAGGTATTTAAGCACACATTTGGCAGCCTGCATATGAATATCAGTGGGAGCACTCATGAATTGACACAATTTGTTTATTGAATAAGCAATGTCTAGCCTAATAATAGTGCAATATTGTAAAGCTCCAACCAAAATCTGATAAGAAAGGGGTTGAACCAGAGGTTGTCCATTAGTAATGGAGAGAATCTGCGAGCTAACCATAGATGTTGGTGTTGGTTTTGCACTTTTCAGGCCTGCTTTGTGAAGTAAGTCGGAGATGTATTTTGATTGACTGAGGTGGCAGTTTAGTAATCTTAATTCCCATAAAATAATGTAGAGAACCCAAATTTTTCAAAGAGAAAGCAGAATTGAAAGTTGTAATGAGTGACTGAATGAGCTGAAGACTTGAATTAGTAACAATTATATCATCTACATACACCAGTAGATAAATGACTGATGTAGGAGATTCAAACACAAACAAGGAAGTGTCAGAAAAAGTGCTCTTGAAACCCCAGCCTAGCAAAGTCATTTCTAGCTTGGTAAATCAGGCTCTAGGAGCTTGCCTCAAGCCATATAATGTCTTTTTCAACTTGCACACATGATGAGGAACAGAAAGGTCTTCAAAACCTTGTGGTTGTCTCATGTATACTTCTTCATAAAGATCACCATTCAGAAATGCATTATTGACATCTAATTGTTGTATAGGTCAACCTTGAGACAATGCAATAGTAAGAACAACTTGAATTATGGCTGGTTTAACCATCGTACTAAATGTCTCAAAATAGTCAATGTCATAAGTTTGTGTAAACCCTTAAATCACCAACCTAGCCTTGTACCTTTCAATAGTGTCATCCAGATTATATTTCAATTTGTAAATCCACCTACAACCTACAATGTTTTTATGATCGGGACACGAGACAAGTTCCTAGGTGTGATTAGCCTGTAAGGCTTGGAACTTCTTTCGCATAGCAGTAACCCACTGTAGAGATTTGGCTGCCTGATGATAAGTAGATGGTCCTGTTGTATTCATGGCATAGGATGTAGTATAAACCTTTGGTTTAAAAATTTCAATTTGACTTCTGGTTACCATTTGGAAGGTATTGGAGCAACTAGTGCTGGGCAGGATGATGAAGACAAGATTGGTGTAGATTCTGGTTCTACTGATGATGGTGGTGGGGAGAGTATTAGTTTTGATATAGGTGAGAAACCAGAATATGACTCATTAGGAGTCTCAAATACAAAAGTTGGAATGGCAAAAGAAGTCACATTCCTGCTACTAATATTGGTTAAAAGAAGGCAAATTAGAGGATGAGGGAATATTGATAAGTATGGAATAGTCTTGGGTATGAGATGTCACTACAGATGAGTGAAGTTGAAAAGGAAATACAATTTCAGCAAAACATGTGAAGAAACATAAATCCATTTTGACTCCATATTCAAGCATAAAACTCCTTTGTGTTTGGTACTATACCCCAGAAAGTAGTAGGAGGTAGATCTAGGTTCTAACTTGTGTGAATGATAGGGCTTGAAACAAGGAAAACATAGACAACCAAACACTTTGACTTGGCTTAAAACTGGTAACTTCTGATATAGCATCTCATAAGGGAATTTGTGGTGCAAGACTACTGTAGGTAATTATTTATCAAGTATACAACTGTCTGAAATGCAAAAGGCCAATACTTGGTTAGTATACTAGTAGTAGTTAGCAGAGACAGTCACATTTCTACCCCATGCCTATTCTTTCTCTCCACAATTTCATTATGTTTTGGTGTATAAGGCATGAGAATCTATGTACAATGCCAAGAGTTTTGACTAAGTGATCAAAAACAGCAAATTCTCCCCCAAATCAAACTAAAGTACCTTAAACTTTGCAATCAAATTGCCTTTCTAACATGCTCAGGAACCTTTGAAATACCTCTAAGGTCTCAGATTTTGATTTTAACAAGTAAACCCATGAAAATCAACTATAATCATCAATGAGTAATAGAAAGTAACATATTTTATTTACACCACAACATGAAGGAGACCCCCACAAATCAGCACCATTATCTTGGCACAATTTTTGCACACTAACCAGATTGGTAGTTATCTTAGGTACATGTAATACATGCTTTAGTAGTAACTGTTTCTTAGATGTGGGAATGAAGGAAGTACAATGTGTTAAGAACTGGTAAAGTCTTACCATTGCCCACAGTAACTCCTTCTTCTCCTACAAATGGATTGTGCAATGCTAAATTTCCAAGATCTGCAATGACATGATGTATACCTCCTAAGTCAAGGAACCATGGAGTATCATCTACAACTCCTGTAGCAGCCATAAATGCTTATGGCTCTAGAGTTTCTGATGCATTCCTAGCAACTGTCTTAGGTTGAAAATTGTTATCAAATCTGTGTTAACAATCAGCTACAACATGTCCAGGTTTGTGACAAATTTGGCATTGAGGTCTATTGCCATTGCCAGGTTTGTTCTTTCTGAACTTATTCCCTTGGTTTGGATATGGTCGATTTGATGTATTTTCATTTCCAGATTGAAAGTTAAAATGGTTGAAAAATGCAGCATTTGTCTGCATCAAAACCTTTTCATCCACATATTTATGCCTTTCTTATCTCCCTTCAAAAGAAAATGTTGATGCCCAATTTTGTCCAAGTCAACTTAGTTTAATTTAGACTTGTTGTCACCTAAATTTACACTCATTCTATACAAAATTATTCTCCCTAGATAGTTTGAGCTAGCCTCATATTTTTATTTTTTGTACATTGGCCTTTTGTTTTACTACAAAATAAAAATAAAAAGAATAAACACAAAGTATTGATTATTTTCTTTTATTTCAAAATAAAAGATCTTGTCTAAAAAGAGACAAGGAATTAAATGAATAAGGATGTAGTAGAAGCAACCCTTTTGGCATTTTCTGTGGGCAACACAGCTCCATTGCCACTGCAGTATTGGGTGATGCCACCATTTTGTTGACTGGTCACCCTTGCCTCATATGGCTGCACAACCTACAAAGGAGAGAAGGATGATTTAACAACTAACCACAATTTTTGGCTATAAAAAGCTTAAAGCAGAATGCAAGAGGGGGACGAATTATTCTTCAGACACCACGAGGAGAGAACATAGATTTTTGTCCATACACACTTGTGAGAAATCTGAAAAATAGAGGTAAAATTCTGAAAAAACAAAGAAAATCATTGAAGAAAAAAGGGAAGAGCCCTCAAGCATTGAGTATTTTTCTACTCCTTCTATTTCGCTAGNAATAGAGGTAAAATTCTGAAAAAAAAAAAACAAAGAAAATCATTGAAGAAAAAAGGGAAGGGCCCTCAAGCATTGAGTATTTTTCTACTCCTTCTATTTCGCTAGAGCATCCATTCTTCCATTTTTTATCTCTATTTTCTATCTCTCAATACCCACCCACACACATCCATATGGCATAGAGCACACAAATCACATTTGCACCATTCATTTTCTCTTCATTAGTTTCAAGCAGAGGTAAAACTAATTTTACAGAAAGAGAGAGACCCATTTTTTAGAGAGGGAAACCTTTTTTTAGAGAGAGAAACAAAATTTCAGACAGAGTTATAGAGCTATTTAGAGAAATAGAGATAGGATTTTCTTACCTTAGCCACCGTTGGTTGAAAGCAAAGCCAAATCCATGGAGTCCTGCGCTATTCTCTTCCTCTATCTCTTCCTTTCTTTCCCCGTCACATCTCCCCTGTTTGTGCTCCCGTTTCCTTTTTCCTTGTTTGTGTGTTTTAAGTTTCAATTTATTAATTCATTTCTTGTTTTGAGTTAAATTTGTTTAGGCTTTATTTGTTTTGGGTTTTCATTTTGTTTTGTCTTAGTTTTGTTAGTTATTTGGGTTTGTTATTTCAAAATTTCAGTTGGCCTCATTTATTTGGATTAAGTTTAGTCTATGTATCTATTTCTATTTGCTTAGATGTGGGCCTGAAGGCCTTTGTTTGTTTACTTCTTTTTTTAGTTGGCTTTTGGTTTGGGCTGACTTGGATTAATCTATTTATGCTGTCTGGTCGAAGCCCACGAAATGGGTTGTTAAGTCTAGTTTGGTTATGCATTTTTGTTCTTTTTCTTAGCTTGTTGTCCTATTTACTAATAATTTTAGGCCACTGTTAGTCATTTCATTTGTTTTGTTAGCTAATTAGGCTTGGTCCTAGTTGGGCTAGTCCATAACGTCTTTTGTTTAATTTTCCTTATCTTGTTTGTTTGATTTGGGCCTTTACTTATTTTACTTGGGTTGAATGTTTGTTTTGTTTATCTTTCTTTTTAAAAGTCATGTTGTTTTATATATTTAGTTTGGGTTTCTTTTTTTACTTTAGGCCTATTTATTTAGAATTCTTGTCTTATTTTTAGGCCATTTTTAATTTATTCATTTTTATAGTTTTATTTGTTCTTTTCATATTTCTTACTATAATTGTTATTTTATCTTGATGACATCAATTTTTGTTTTATCTTATCTATTTTATATACTTTACATCATTTTACATTGTACTTAGTCTTTTTACAAATAAAATATTTTAGCTCGATGACGGATTAAATATGTTAACAATTTTTCCTAATTTTTTTGAGGTGAAGGATAGTTTATTGGTTATGCCAGAGGTATTGGAGTAGTCAATGAAACTCCCAATACTGCTTTGATTCTTTTAATTATTGTAATTTTTGACATTTTATGTTACATTTTATCTCATTTTACCATTATTTTATTTATGTTGAAATAAGATTACCGACAAGGGAATAGTTAACGATAGTCGTGATGATGACGATTTCTTGACATTCCAGAAGTGGAGAGTTTCACTTTAGTCTTTCTAGATGTACTGGTGGACTTAAAGAAAGATCTCCGATAAAAATCTTTTGCCATGAATCTGGAACTCATTTCTTGAACGCATAATAAATTGTCTTTTGTGTATTCAGTTATTATTCAATAATATTGCTCAAAATTGCCTATAAAAGAATAAATTGGGAGATGATTGTAATGACAATCACTGTCTCTACCCAATAGTCTTAAGACATCTTTTTAGGTTTTGCCAGAGATACTGACAAGACTTAATAACACATTAATCTATTTTAAAATATAATTTAATGACCAATTTCATTCAACAATTTTTAGATGACCTAAAATTAAATTGGTAACCGTTCGCTAGAATGGGCGTCATAAGGTGCCAACATATTCCTTACATGTAACCAGCTCTCTTACCAAACTCTAATAACGTAGACTAAACTTTTTTTTTTTATAGGCATCCAATCATGCCTTAAATTGATTGGTGGCGACTCCATTAATTTTCTTCAATCATTTTTAATTAAAAAACTTTTCAAAATCTACACTTTACACATCATCTTTTTGCCGTCTCGCGTTGTCGCATTCCTGAAAAAAGACGTTGCAACAGTAAGTAAATGACTCTATAAGGTTTCAACTGAGATTGACTCAAAACTTAGAGAAGTCACCTCCGAATTGTATTTAGGTCCCAATCCACTTAGAATTGTCATGACTTGATCATCTTGAATTATATTTTCTCCTATAGCTCTTAAATGATCACAAATGCTTCTAATTTTCAGCATATAGTCTTAAATACCAAGATTACCTTTCTTAGTGGTCTGTAACTTCAATTTCAGCTCCATGATTCTTGCTCTTGAGGAACAAACAAAACTGTTTGCCAGATCTTCCCAGATTTCAATAGCTGTGTTGTATGACATGATCTGAGCCATGATTTGCTCAGTTAAAGAAACATAAATCCAGCTCATAACCAAACGATTCTGCTTGTGCCAAAGACTATACTCAGGATTCAAAGTGAGAACTCTTGCAACAAAGGTTGAATTTTGAACAAATTTCTCTGGACAAGGCAAAGAACCATCAAGAATTCCTTCATAGCCATTTGCAATTACTATGTTCAAGAGTTGATTACGCCAAATCAAATAGTTGGTGTGATCTAAATAGTGAATGATTGACCAAAAATTGGAAAAGAAACACTCCCTGATTCGTTCAATGGTGCCACAGAAGAATTGTTGCGATCTGCCATTAAAGAGCTCTGATACCGTGTAAAACCTTAAAGCAGTGAAGAAGAAAAGCTTTGAAGATCAACTCAAAGAGATGAAGATGATGAATCAATGGAGATGCAGCAGATTGAAGAGAAAATATCAAGAATAGTAGTAGCAGAATTATGCAGAAAAGAAATAGGGAGAATATGTGTACAAGTGTAAAGACAAAAACTGAATGTATTATTGATCTCAATTGTAATCATCTTAGTGTATCAATACATATATAGGCCTAATGCATTGCTCAACCTTTCTAGAGAATTATACTCAACTGCTTCTCTAACAAACTAACTACAACTAACTTAACTGTCATTGACTTAATTCTAACTGTATTGACTTTTGATTACTAACATGGCTAAGTCACGTGCGTCATGTGCTGCTTAACATAGCTGCTATGGTATCTGATATCACCCTCCATCATCATGATCTTGTTTATGTTTAACAATAGTCGAGTGAAGAGGCTGCAACATACATTTCGTAGACATGTTGCAGAACAAATTTTTGGCAATCCAGTAGCTTTGGCTTTGATAAACTAATATGGGGAATCACAGACACAAACTCAAGTTGGTATTTAATAGAGTTAAGATATAAAATTACTATGGATATTCCACAAGAAAGTATAGTAAACTCCCATCGATAAGAGATAGATCAATCTTCAGATAGAATGAGAATGAATACTGAAAATCTAACTTTACTTTTGTTGCTGGTAAAGCTTTTTTTTTTTTTCCTTGAAGGAAGCGGGGCACTATTGCGCCTTGGGCTCTATTTGGTTTTGCTTGAGAAAGTATTAGCTAGCGTTGCGGTGTCCGTATTGGGCACTGCAGCGCTATATTTGTTGTCCATTTCGTCAANAAAGGAAAACCTTTATGCTTCTCTACTCTGCTGTGTATTTTTGCTCTCTGCTGAATGCCCCCCTTGCTTAACCGTTTTCTCTCTTTTTCTAGTGGTTCTTGCATATAGCCCTTTTGCTGAATGGGTGGTTCTCATTGCTTTGACTTTTCTTTGCTTCCCTTGTTTCCTACTTTGCCCCTTTAGTTAACTGCCGCGCCTCTCATCTTTCTTCCTTTTTTATTTGCTTTTCTTTACTTAAATACTTAGTTATTCAATTAAAAGAAAGAAAAATCCAAGGTTGGACCAATGGGGAGAGAAGAAAATTCATTCCTTGCTCTCCTATTAGTTCCTTTAGATCCAATGATGCCAAAAGTGAATTTACAAAATATATTTATATGTTTTATCAATTATTTACTAATTAAGAAAAATAACAAAAATGGATCAAATGAACTTAAATAAAAATAGGCTTAGTGTAACAATAGATTAGGCTTAGGTTTTCTTCAATTGTAAAAGCCCAAACAATAAAAAATACACTAANTAATTAAAAATTTAAATTTTTTCTCCATTTTTCTTGAATATATTTTAACTATAAATAAATAAAAATCGGACAAAATACAGTGTCTACAGTTGCCCCTCTTTACATATTTTCTTATAAATAAAGCAGACTCAGCTATTGCTTATTATATTTTAGTATAAGAAACATGTAAAGACAAAAGACAAGTATTTTATTCGGTGCACCTTAAAAAAAATTCAAAACCACTGAAATCTTTGACCCAAGAATCGACAGAAATTTAAAAGCAACGAAATCTTTCATTTGGGATCCCACTTGAATTTGAAGGCACCAAGATCTTTCACTTAGGAACCGACAAAAATTTAAAAACACTGAGATCTTTCACTTTAGAGCCGACAAAAATTTAAAAGTATCGAAATCTTTCACTCAAGAGCCGACAAGAATTTAAAAGCACTGAGATTTTTTACTTGGGAGCCGACAAGAATTTAAAGACACCAAAATCTTTCACTCGGGAGCCAACAGAATTTAAAAGCATCGAGATCTTTCACTTGGGAGCCAACAAGAATTTAAAGGCACCGAGATCTTTCACTCAGGAGCCAACAAAATTTAAAAGCACCGAGATCTTTCACTCGGGAGCCGACAAGAATTTAAAAGCACCGAGATTTTTCACTCGAGAGCCGACAAGAATTTAAAGACACTAAGATCTTTCACTTGGGAGTTAACAGAATTTAAAAGCACCGAGATCTTTTACTCGAGAGCCGATAAGAATTTAAAAGCACCGAGATTTTTCACCCGGTAGCCAACAAAATTTAAAAACACCGAGATCTTTCACTCGGGAGCTGACAAGAATTTAAATGCACTGAAATCTTTCACTCGGGAGGCAACATAATTTAAAAAGCATCGAGATCTTTCACTCGGGAGCCAACAGAAATTTAAAAGTACCGAGATTTTTCACTCGGGAGCCGACAGGAATTTAAAAGCATCGAGATCTTTTACTCGAGAGTCGACAGAAATTTAAAAGCACCGAGATCTTTTACTCAAGAGTCGACAGAAATTTAAAAGCACCGAGATCTTTCACTCGGGAGCCGACAGAAATTTAAAAGTACTGAGATCTTTCACTCAGGAGCCAACATAAATTTAAAACACTAACGAACCAGCAGACCTTGACTGAACTGTCAAGTAAATACAAAATGAAAACCTCGACCGAACTGTCGAGTGATAAAATTGAGATTGACATAAAATTTTAAAAACTCTGACTAACTGTCAGACCTTGATCAAACTGTCAAGTAAATACAAAATGAAAATCTCAACCAAATGTTAAGTGATAAAACTGAAATTGGCATGAAATTTTAAAAAATTCTGACGGACCGTTAGACCTTGACCGAACTGTCAAGTAAATGCAAAATAGAAATCTCAACTGGACTGTCGAATGATAAAATTGAGAGTGACATGAAATTTTAAAAACTCTAACGGACTGTTAGACCTTGACCGAACTGTCAAGTAAATACAAAATGAAAATCTTAACCGAATGTCAAGTGATAAAATTGAAATTGGCATGAAATTTTAAAAAATTCTAACGGACCGTCAGACCTTGACCGAACTGTCAAGTAAAAGCAAAATAGAAATCTCAACTGGACTGTCGAATGATAAAATTGAGATTGACATGAAATTTTAAAAACTCTAACGGACTGTTAGACCTTGACCAAACTGTTAAGTAAATACAAAATGAAAATCTTAACCGAATGTCAAGTGATAAAATTGAAATTGGGATAAAATTTTAAAAAACTCTGACGGACCGTCAAACCTTGACTGAACTGTCAAGTTAATGCAAAATCGAAATCTCAACTTGACTGTCGAGTGATAAAATTGAAATTGGCATGAAGTTTTAAAAACTCTGACGGATCGTCAGACCTTGACTGAACTGACAAGTAAATGCAAAATCGAAATCTCAACTGGACTGTCGAGTGATAAAACTGATATTGGCATGAAATTTTAAAAACTCGGATGGACCATCGACCTTGACCGATCTGTCAAGTAAATATAAAATAGAAATCTCAACTGGACTGTCGAGTGATAAAATTGAAATTAGCATGAAATTTTAAAAACTCTGACGGACCATCAAACCTTGACCGAACTGTCAAGTAAATGGAAAATCGAAATCTCAACTAGACTGTCGAGTGATAAAATTGAAATTGGAATGAAATTTTAAAAACTCTGACGGACCGTCGACCTTGATCGAACTGTCAAGTAAATGCAAAATGAAAATCTCAACTGGACTATCGAGTGATAAAATTGAAATTAGCATGAAATTTTAAAAACTCTGACAGACCATCAAACCTTGACCGAACTGTCAAGTAAATGCAAAATGAAAATCTCAACCGAACTGTCTAGTGATAAAATTGAAATAGGAATGAAATTTTAAAAACTTTGACGGACCGTCAGACTTTGACCAAACTGTCAAGTAAATGTAAAATGGAAACCTCGACTAAACTGTCGAGTTGACTGAAATGGTAATGAATGAGTNCCTTGACTAAACTGTCGAGTTGACTGAAATAGTAATGAATGAGTTTTAATTCTTTTTTTTTTTTTCTAAAAATCAAATCTCAAAGAATTCAATGACCAAAAGACATTTAATGAGTCTAAAGATCCAACGTGACTTGCTTGTTCAAAGAAGATTTAGTTCAATCAAAATTTACCCCAATTTGAAGCATTTGGCTTTTTAACCAAACACTGAAGCATGTCATTTTAGTTCACTTGATTTGAGATTATAGTGTAGTTATCAATCTATGGCCCTCAATTGTCATGAAAGCTTTGAGAGCATTTCCTTCTAAATTTGTTTCACTTGAAGTCCTCCGAACACTCATCATGCAGATCTTGTAATTACTTCAAAGCAAATTCACAAAAATTAATATTTATTATGCCAATCTAGTAATATCCACTCTTATTTTATATAACAAAAATCAATAAAATGAGTCATGCATCCAAGAAATGATAAAGTGGTGAAGAAATAGTTGATATGAGACAAGATCTATGCTTCTTGATTTATGCAAATGTACTTGTCAAGGACAAAGTTGCGGAAGAAATGAATTTTGGGCAATCTAAAATTTGCTCCAGTGTCAGGTATTGGGGAAGATCATGGAGGCAAAAGTTAGGACATAGAACCCTTATTGCAATGATTATGAGAGCTTACAAATTTGAAGAATGAAAATTTGCCCCAATGTAAGGATTCAAATATATTCACTTTGAGAGTCATGCAATTGATACCAATAAAATTTTTCTTGAGTCAGGCTTTGCCCCAGTTTTATTTCTTTTGAAAGTCAAAAATTAATTTTTTCCCAGTTTAGGTTTTAGCAAATCAATCCTCAAGGAGATTTTCAAAGGCTTGTAACGTGGTCTTAGGGTAAAAGACTTTTATTTTGACATGAAAGAATAAAGGCTCAAAACTTGATTTTGTTCCTTACCTTATTTCTCCATTTTTCTTCAATGCCCAAACTTCAATAAGTTTTTATGCCAACATTCACTTATCAAAAAGATGTTCAAGGGTTGTAATGGGATTTTAGGAATGTAAGATATAACTAATGAAAGAAAATATGTAAAGGCCCAAACATTTGATGTTGGGACAACAATAAAAATCTTGCTTTTGACAACTTGTAGTCTTCTAATTTTTTATTTTCTTGTCACCTTGACTGTCTTTTCTATTCCTTAACCAAATGGAAGGAATACATTTGTTTATTCTCTTTTTTTCTCTTTTTTTTTTTGGGAAAAGAATTTTCTTCTCTTTTTGAAATTATTTTTTTTTCTTTTTTTTTTTGTACGAATTTTTCTCTCTTTTGTATTTCATTTGCATTTTTACTTTCTTTTTAGTAAGTCCATTGACATTTCGAAAATATCTTTTACAAGTTTATTCTCATTGTACCTTGAGTATGATTCTCATCAGGTATGAAGGACAATTTAAAACTAAAAGTGGGATGACAAATGATACGATGTGTTTGAGTAGAAGAAAGAAAATAATCCTTCTTGACATTTGAATGTTGTCATGAAAACTTATTGGAGTTCTACCTTTCCCAAGGGAGTACATAAATTTGAAAATTAAGAAATGAACTACTTTTTCAAGTTCAAATAGGTGACTAAGGATACTCCGCAATGTTTGAGAGAACAAAAAAATGTCTCTGATCATTAGAAAAGTTTGCTTGTAGAGCTCACAGTATTCTTGAAAATCATTTTGTTATGAGGTATTGAATTTCCATCACTCTCAATTTTATCATCTTTGCATCAATTGCAACTCCTCAAAGGAAAAATTCATGGGAGTCCTTTTTTTTTTTTGAAGGATTTTGACGAGAAACATTTAAAAGAGAATTAGAAAATGAAAAATAGTGAATGGGAACACATGATGTTTACATTAATGAAAACAAATAAAATAAGGTCTATAGTAAGACTTTGACAAAATAAACATTAACAACTGAGAAAAGCTTTGAATTAATGAAAATTTTCTTGATGATCTCCTCTAACCTATTCACCTGCACTTGAACTAGAATCTTTTAGAGTTGCACTTCATGATTTGACAAAGGACAGATGATCAAAATTGACACTTCATTTTCATATTATACTTTCACAACCCCGGTCTTGATCAACCATAGCACACGGTCTTTAAAAGCTTTGTAATCTTCAATTGAATGTCCTAACACATCATTGTGGAATGCACAACTAAGATGCAAATAGTAGCTTGGAGGAAATGGAGGTTGTAATGGTTTCACCGGTTGTGGTGTCATTACTTGTGATTCTAGTAGCTGCAAGTACAATTCCAAATTGGTCATTCCTACATTAGGAAAAACATCATTCTTTTGAAAACCTCTTGATCGTCTATGATTAGACTTAATCATCAATGGTGCTTTGGGAACATGGTATCCTTGAGGAGAATTTTGGTGAGGTGTATAGAATGATGGAAGATTTGGTTGGTATGAAGGATAAGATAGTGAGATTATATTAACTTGGTAAGGAGATGAAAAAATAGGAATTGGAGGATGGTATGGGTCTCGAGGTTGAAGGCACGATAATGTTCCTAATGAATGTACCAAATTTACTTCACCCTCTTTCTTCCTAAATGATTCTCCATTCTTTCTGCTGTTATTATGATTTTCTCTTTCAAAGAATGACAATTTTTCTGCTCGATTCATCTCTTCAACTCTCTTTCTGGCCTTCATCAACTCAGAGAAATTCTTATAAATAGTTGCTACCATCAACTCAGCATAAGGGGAATGCAAAATATTCATAAAATAGTGAATCATTTCAGAATCCAACAATGGAGGTTGAACTTAGGCTACTAAATTTCTCCACTTTTAAGCGTAATCTTTAAAGCTTTCACTCTCTTCCTTACGCATAGACCTCAATTGAGCTCTAGTAGGGGTTATGTTGTCATTAAAACTATATTGTTTCAAGAAAGCATCAGCTAGGTCTCTTCATGTGTGAATTTTAAGGTGATCCAAACGTCAATACTAATCTGAAGCAGGACCAGTCAAACTCTCTGGGAAGAAATGCATAAAGAACTTCTCATCTCTTGACTAAATGGACATCTTAGTACAATAGAATTTTAAGCGAAGCCAAGGATTGGTTGTTCCATCATAATAGGCAAACTCAGGCATTTTAAAATCTTTTGGGAGAATAATTTCTAGTGTCAAGGAAAGTTCATCAATGTTCACTGACCCATATGCCCCTGATCCTTGCATAATCTTAACTTGCTCTTCCAACAGTGCTTGCTTTTTCTCCATGGATTCGACCTTTAGCCTCTCCTTCTCTAGCTTTTTCTTATCTTTTCCTAAAGGAACTATCCCTAAAGCTTCTTGTGCAGTGTAGTGAGTGATTGGATGAGTGTACGTGAAGACGCCTCCTTGATTTTTATTTGGATTGAATGGAGCTTCTATAGGTAGAGAAAATGAGTCTGAGAACGGCTGTGAGATAGCACGCATAACATCAGCTGGTTGGAGGGATTACTGAATCATATTCTTGCACCAAATTTGTAAGAGGCATCATATGTGAAGGCATTCCCCATATTGGAGCAGAAATTGCAATGTTTGCCTCAATTGACAGGTATGTCAATAAGGGTGTTACATGAGAAATTTGAGGGATATTGACACCACTTGGCCCCTCAGCCACATCTTTCAACTTCAGGTTCTCTGTTAGAAGCTTCATCATTTCATTCAGACGAGATTTCAATTCATCGAACTCACTCTCTAGATTGCGACCCTGCTCTTGATTTTCCTCCATGACAGTGATGGTTCTTGATTTGAGCTCAATTGGCCTTTTTACAAAATGATTTTAATTGAGTGTATTTTTCTTTGAGCGAGCAATGTTCAACACTTTTCAATGAAAACTGCATTTGATGAATGAAAAAAAATGAGGTTTATGAAATGGACAAGAGAAAAATGTATAACTTTTTATTTTTTTTGAAATGAACAGAACAAAAACTTTAGTGTTTTGACAAGAAAGAAGAAAAAAAAATGGACAAAATATGACTTCTACCTTATTAACAAATGAAGAAAAGTACTAATACTTTTATTTAAAAAATGATGCTCATCAATTGAACTGATGCGCAAATGTATATGACTTACTTTGAAACAGTAATGAAAAAAAATAACAAGGCTTCAACCTCTTTTTATTTATTTAAAAAATGAAAGGGTAAAAATGCAAATGAAAAACTAAAAAAATGGATACTTGGTTTATTTGAAAAAGAAATGAGGCATCATGCCTCTAACTTTAATGTATGAAAGCAATTAGAGAAATAACAAAAAGAAATGCTCCTCCGATGTCTTATGAATGAACCAGCCTTAGGCTTAGGATTGCTAACTTAGTAGTCAAGGTCTACCTTATAAAGGTGGCATTTACCGTCAAATTACGTGCATGGTTTGGTAATGAGTGCTAATATCCTGAAAGTCAAAAGTACTACAGACTGCTCCCACCAAAATGATGGAGATCACACCCTACTAACCTGGTTTACAAGGGAATAACCTATTTGTTTACCCAAATCAACAAGATGATCCATAATCTGAGCGGAAGCATTTGTGTAAACCACTGAAGGATAAACCTCCTGGTAATAACACTAGGCTCATTTCTAATCCTAGGTTTAAAATGACTGGGTACAGAGCCGATGAGTAGTGTACAAAGTTACAGTGTTAGTGCACAGTGTGTGAGGGAGAAGCATACAAACCTCAACCTACATCTATCATAAATTATCAAAACTGCAATAAAACATGAGAAATATGCAACAATAATAAGCTATTTACAAATGCAAAAAATAAATTAATAACATAATCGAAAGTAGAACTAATCAAAAATGGAGAAAAGACAAAACAAAATAAATTTTAGGGGTAAAAAAAATATACAAGGCCATATTAAGTTCATATAACTGATTTTCTGGGCTTGACTCTCTAACTTTTTCCAGTTGAGTCGTCAAACTGTCACAACGTACCTGAAGGTCGCTATGATGCGGATGACTAAATAAAAAGAGATTTAGTTTTTAAAATGAAAACTCTATAGTCGCTACCAATTGTATTAAGAAAATAAAGAACAATTAGAAAACTTTTTTTTATTAAATAAATAAAACAACGGTTTGCGAACCAGAGAGGGTTCGAGAGTCTGTTTATGCGTGGAGAAGGTGTTAGGTACCCCACAGTATCCATCTAAAGACGATTACCCTAAATTAGTTGTGCGAATAGAATATGGCAAAAAATGTATGTTTTATTTACCCTAGAATAATAAATTGATTACGAGAATATCTGATAAAAATAAGAACCTAAAATTTAAATGTGTAATGTATGAATTATCTACCGAGACCTAAATCCTTTCACATCTTCATTGCTTGAAACGACCGTCTAGGGTGGCGCTACCTTCACTTAGATCGGATAAAGAAAGACATCCCATATAGGACTGACTCGCTCTATCCTCCCATGATATGTGAAGGTGCATGCGGATACTATGTGGCATAAGTATATTTTTACATGCAATGCAAATGCATGACTTTAAATATTACAAAATTTGTCTCAAAATCTAAGTACTGAGAAATTTTAAATTACATCCCAAAAAAAAAAGATAAATAAAACAACGTTCTTGCTCCACGCTTGCATCTGGATATATTCCGATTGGGCCTTCCGATTTGCTTGTACTCACAATTACCATGAATTATGTCTGAGGATGCTCTTGGAGCTAAGAAGCTCTGATTCTAAACTTCATCTTCAACTTTTCTTTCTCCTTCCTTATGAATGGTTTATCCTTTGCTCAAGAACAAATTCTGCTCCATCTTCCTTCTCTGCTTGTTTCTTTGTTGAATGGGTTATCCTCTTGCTTTGCCGAATTGGTTCTACCTCCTTTCTCCCTTTTCTACTAAATACTCTCCCTTGTTTATGCCTATCACCCCCTTTCTCCCCTTGTCCTGAATGCCTTTTCACTGTTGCCCAACACCTTCTCCCTTTTTTTTTTTTTTTTT
>QAOA01003202.1:278150-375367 GCA_003255065.1 Cercis canadensis | reverse complement strand
TTTGTTTTGTTTATCTTTCTTTTTAAAAGTCATGTTGTTTTATATATTTAGTTTGGGTTTCTTTTTTTACTTTAGGCCTATTTATTTAGAATTCTTGTCTTATTTTTAGGCCATTTTTAATTTATTCATTTTTATAGTTTTATTTGTTCTTTTCATATTTCTTACTATAATTGTTATTTTATCTTGATGACATCAATTTTTGTTTTATCTTATCTATTTTATATACTTTACATCATTTTACATTGTACTTAGTCTTTTTACAAATAAAATATTTTAGCTCGACGACGGATTAAATATGTTAACAATCTTTCCTAATTTTTTTAAGGTGAGGGATAGTTTATTGGTTATGCCAGAGGTATTGGAGTAGTCAATGATAAGATTTTTAACCAAAGGTGTTGATTTACTAGAGATACAGTTCAAAAGGCATAAAAGGATTGGATGGAGTTTTGGTCTTCACTTGGGTTAGTACAATCTCATCAATGTGAGAATGCAAAATAGTATTTGATATGAGTAATGGAGATGAGTATAATTTTTAAAGCAAGAAGAGTGATTTATATAATTTCACTAAACCTTATCATTGTAATTGTATATTATTCTACTTTAGTTTACTAACCATGTGTTTTTTTTTTGGAAGAATTACTTTAAGGTTTTAAACTGTAGAACAAAAAATCCCAGTGTATGGAAGAGACAAAATTTTGAAACAAGTGCTTGACCTATAACCTAAAAATGACCAAAATGCTTATTAGTTTTTTGTGGTTATTTTATCTAGATACATGGTTATCATATAAAAAGTATATAGTTATTTTGCTTAGTATACAATTATCTTGTTTCAATATAAACGAAATAAGCTTATATATAATCTTACAAGTATTTTAGACATTTTGCTTGTAGGTAAAATACATGCTTAAAATTTTTAGAAAAAATTCAATTTATTTTGTTTAACTTTATCATATGTGTAGTTCATTCTCAAATATTTTAAAATATGCAAAAGATCTCAAAGATATACTTCTAATATGTGTAAGAAATCCCTTTTTGTAGATAACCATAATAAATTGGACGAAAAATAAAAAGCGAGGATCACAATATCTATTAGCAACAAATTAACGCTAATATGACCAAACAACTTGTAGATAAGTAGTAGCGGTATTGAGGTCATCTTCAGGATTTATGAGTTATGCTTTTGAATTTAGAGTCGTAGTCAAAAGTATTAAAAAAAATTAGTGAGCACGTGGATGGCACATGGAGAAGGTCCTCCATTGCCTTACCTCTTCCTTTGACAGTGGTTAAGGTGTGTTACTATGGCTGACGCCAATTTGCTATATTGATGATCAAAGACTCCATGTCATGAGTAATACCAGAAACTTTTAAGAGCCAAGAGGCCATCAAAAAATTATTCATCCTTGCTCTTATTCCCTCTTCGTCCTATTTCAAGTCTATCATATACGCAATAACCCAAAATCAAAGCCAAAACAAATTCCCAATTTTTGATGACATCATTTTAGGGTCCTCCTTATCTCCAACAGCCATCTCCAATGGCTTCAACAAAAACATCGCAACATCGACCTCTCTCTCCTCGAAGCCATCAAGAAATTCCAAAATGTCATGGATATGCTTGACCTCTTATCCCTAAAGAAGATCATGATCTCCTTCGAATGACCTCTGTTCAATTACTTCAGGACTTGATCGACGAGGGAGAGAGGGTCAGGAATGAGGTCAACTGTTTCATAGAGATTTAAGTTAACAGAGATTTTGTGATACTACATGAGTATGTCATATTATATTAACGTAATAAACATACTTAATTTTTATATTTTATTAGATATAAATATAATTCATTTTATTTTTTCAAACAAACTTAAAAATATTTGACTTGTACACAATATATATGTCATTTATATATTGACTATTCTCATGTAATATAACATATTACATAAATACAAAAAATATCTAAGAAATCTCCTTAAGTTAAATGCACACATAAACTAAACATGAGTTATTTAATATGATTGAATTCAAATTCAAATATATACTTTTTTTTTGTTGGTTTTAACAGTAAGGGCTATATTCGAGTCAGCTTACGCGCACTGAGACTAAGTTCCTTTATAGGTGATTTTAAAGGTGCACCCTTACATTAGCATGATGCATTTAGGATAAAAAATTTCTTAGGTACTAGTTCCAAAATTTGAAACTTAGCTAGCTTAAATGAAGTTATTTCATTTTTACTACTAGACTAATTCAAATGAACTAAACATAAATTATGTAACATTATTAAATCCAAATCTAATGCCATATACACATATAATTTATATCACTAATTAGCCCGAATAAATATAACACATGTTATTTTTTTGTCTAATTTTGGATATATCCTATTATAAAGAAGGGTTTTATACACATTTGAGAAGCACGTTGGTTTTTTTTTTTTTTTCCACATTTTATAAATCACACAGCACATAAAATAATAAAATTGAAGATGTAAATTCAACTTTTTCTAAATTTTAATCTTATTGGCGTTTCTAGATTCTTTTGCCTATACTATAAGATTTTCTTTTAAATTTTTCGAACGGGTAGTACCTAGGATCTAGTAATTCGTCCGGCGTCTCGTTAATGAGAGAATCGGAACTCGGACTAAATTACGCCATCTTTTTTTTTTTTTGGGTACAAAAATGAATTAAACAAAAAGTTCCTGAAAAATAAAAAATCCGGCGACAGACAATTTTCTCCGTCAGTCCGTCTGTGTTTGAAGAACAGCACCTGGAACGAGGATCGGTTTGAATCTTCCTTTTCGTGTTTGAAGCACATTCAGATCTCAATCTCACTTTTTGACGAAATCATTTGTTTGTTGTCATCATTAGAGAAAGAAAAAGAAAATTTGATATCGTGATTTTGTGTATGATTCCCATCGCGTTCTACTTGTCAATATTCTGATATCTTCCATGGCGTCCTCCAGCAAGATTGAAGCTGATAATGACGACGAAGTTCCAGAAGAAGGGGTATGCTTCAAATCTTTTAGCATCCAACATTGAATTTACTTGGTTCAGTGAACACCCTTTTCCCAAAATTTAGTTTTTTGTTATCTTTATTTTTGTATTGATTACAAAAAAAAAAAAAAAAGGGAAATGTTGCTTGACAACTTTAGCTTTTTGTTGAATGTGACTAAAAGACTGAAAGTACCCCAAACTTAATTCAATGCAAGCCAAACTAATCGAGATTCCAGATAGTTAATTGATTTTGTTCTTTGACATTTGCTTAAATTGTGTGGAGGCTAGACAGAAATGAATAGAATTAGAGAGTCTTTCAGACAATTGGACAAATTTGAGCTGTGCTAATTCCCTTTCCTTCTATGTGGATGCAGCTTGAGCATTTTGATGATTTCACTCTTGCCTCTTCATGGGAAAGGTACTTCAACTCCTAGTTGAATCAAGTCAATGCATGCCAACTGTTCTCCTTTTGATATATCCTGTAAATTGTGCAAGGAACCGTGTTATGATATCATGATTCTTATCATTTTCGTAGGTTTATTTCTGAAATAGAGGCAGTTTGTAGGCTTTGGATGGCTGATGGTCCAAAGAATTTGTTGGTAAGCTGCTTACTTTTAAAACTTACTTGTTTTCTGTCAATATGGAATGCACACATGTTGGATGCAGTAAAGGTCCTAGACCTAGAATAAATATCATGAATTCTCATTTTCATAATAATTCTAAATTAACTTTTTGTTTCATTTCTCAGCTATCATTTATTGCAACCCCGCCGAATCAATTCTTCCTAGAATTACCTTGTAATATGTGCTGCAATCCCAAACAAGCACTTAGTAGACCTAGTGGCAGTGGAGTTTCCCTCTTCTTCCATTTTTGATAATCAGTTTTATTTAGATAAGGTTGTTGCTTGTCTAGGTTCAGATCTTAAAGATTATTTGTGGGTTAAATCTCTTGGATTCAAGATTTATCTTGATAGAATGGACAGAGAAATTAATCCTCTGCTCAGTCATTCATTGATAGATAAAAGAGTTGTTTTATGTTCATTGATATGTACATCTCTTGCTTTCAGTACCTTCTGTTTTTCTCTATAAATGAGTTATATTGTTGCAGAAAGCACTCAGTTATATTTCTCTATTCAAACTTTGGATTTAAATAATTTATGTAAAAATCTGAGAATAATTTCTCTCTTACTGCTATTGACAACCAGACTTTACATATATAGGAATTGATGACAGCAATCAATTCCTAATTATAAGCAATAGCCTAATCTAAGGGATTCTATTTACATTAATTATCCCTAGTCAGCTATCCTAATAAATACAATTAACTACAGCTGATTAAATACAATAACTGCAGCTGATTGAATTCAATTAGCTATCCCTTAATTTCCTCCCTTAATATCCGGGATTTCCAACTCTCCCCCTCAAGCTGAGGCATAGATATTGATCATGCCCAGCTTGCTTGTTAATTCTTCAACCCGTGGTCTAGGAAGGCTCTTGGTAAGAAGATCAGCTACCTGCTGCTTTGTGGGCAGATATCTTAGACTAATAAGCCCATTATCAACCTTTTCTTTAATGAAGTGTCTGTCAATCTCTACATGCTTAGTTCTGTCATGATGGACTGGATTGTGAGCTATGTTAACTGCTGCTTGGTTGTCACAATATAAGGTTATGGGTAGAGGTATAGGAACCCGAAGTTCTTTTAGTATTCTTTTTAGCCAAATACCCTCGCAGACCCCATGTGCTAAGGCCGGAAATTCTGCCTCTGCAGTACTTCTGGCTACAACAGCCTGCTCTTTACTTCTCCATGTCACTAGATTTCCCCACACATAAGTACAATAACCTGAAGTGGAGTGCCTATCAGTTACTGACCCTAGCCAATCTGCATCAGTGAATATTTCAACATGTTTCTGCCTTCCTTTTCTAAAATACAGTCCCTTTCCTGGAGTGCTCTTTAAGTACTTCAAAATTCTGTACACTGCATCCATGTGGCCTTCCTTAGGAGAATGCATGAATTGGCTCACCATGCTTACTGCAAATGCAATGTCAGGCCGTGTGTGCGCAAGGTCTATGAGTTTTCCCACAAGCCGTTGATACCTCCCTTTATCAGCATCTTTGCCATCCTCTTCTCCCCTTAACTTCTTATTAGGTTCCATAGGGGTGTCAGCTGGTTTACAGTCCATCATTCCAGTTTCTTGCAATAAATCCAGCACATATTTTCGCTGTGAGATTGAAATGCTAGTATGGTTCCTTGCTACCTCCATCCCTAGGAAGTATTTTAGAGGTCCTAGGTCTTTAAGCTCAAATATCTTGCTGAGATAATTCTTTAATGAACTGATTTCAGCTAGATCATTCCCTGTTATAATCATATCATCCACATACACAATGAGGATAGTAATCTTACCTCCTAATGAGTGCTTAAAGAACATGGTGTGATCGGTTTGAGCTTGGCAGTACCCTCTATTCTTTACAACCCTCACAAGTTTCTCAAACCATGCTCTTGGGGATTGTTTCAGCCCATAAAGAGCCTTTTTTAATATGCACACCTTCCCTTTTGGTCCCTCAAACCCCGGAGGTATATTCATGTAGACTTCCTCATTCAGCACTCCATTAAGAAAAGTATTCTTCACATCTAGCTGATGGAGAGGCCAGTCTAAGTTTGCTGCCAATGAAAACAGCACCCTCACTGTGTTGAGTTTTGCTATAGGTGCAAATGTCTCCTGGTAGTCAATGCCATAGGTTTGAGTGAATCCCCTTGCAACCAGTCTAGCTTTATACTTGTCTATGCTGCCATCACCTTTATATTTAATAGTAAACAGCCATTTACATCCAACTGTCTTCTTACCAATAGGTAGGTCCCTGAATTCCCAAGTGCCATTTTTCTCAAGTGCCCTTATCTCTTCCAAAACAGCATGCTTCCATTCAGGTTTAGTGACTGCTTCATATATGTTTTTAGGAATTGCTGTCTTGGAGAGGTCAGTGGTGAAAGCATGAAAAACTAGGAGATAGCTGTTCATATGACAAATATTTGGAAATAGGGTGTTTTGTACATGCCCTCACCCCTTTTCTGATTGCAATTGGAAAGTCTCCCAAGTTTTGGGGCAATTCAGTCAGCTGCTGCATGGCTGGTTGAGTTTTTGTCGGTTGCTGTATGGGGCATTCAGTACTATGAGTGTTATTAGAGCACACTCTAGGTTCAGATGATTGCCCTTGTTGTATGTCAGATTTGTCAACCTTTGAAGATGTATTTCTCCTGGAATAGACAAGCAATTCTGGAGGGTCTTTAGGGTTTTTTGTTTCTGTGGTGACTGGTTCAGGTTCAGTCAAGATGGTTTCGGGGATAGACAAAGGAGTTTCGGGAATAGGTAGAGAAGTAGGAGTGGTTGCGGAAATTATGGAAGGTTGAGCAGGTGCTATTTCAACTTGTTGAACAGGTCCTGTTTCAACTTGCTGAATAGGTCCTGTTTTAGATGATGGAATGGTCTGCTGTTCAAGCTCTAAGATGGTTTCCTGGCACACATCTTTACCTATATGCTCCCCTTGAAGATGTGTGGGGGGAAAGTATGGTTCTGTTTCAAAGAAGGTGACATCCTTAGATACCAAAAACCGTTTGAGAGGAGGTGAATAACACTTATACCCTTTTTGAGTGGGTGAGTAACCTACAAACACACATTTGTGTGCCCTAGGATCAAGTTTGAATTGCCCAGGAAATTGGAAGTAAACAAAGACCTTACAACCGAAAATCTTAGGGGATAGAGATGTAGGACTGAAGTAGGGAAAGGACTGTTGAAGGACTGAAATGGGGGTTTGAAAGGCCAGAACTTTAGAAGGCATCTGATTAATGAGATGAGCTGCTGTTAGAACAGCCTCTCCCCATAGATATTTGGGAACATGCATAGTGAACATGAGGGATCTAACCACTTCTAAGAGATGACGGTTTTTTCTCTTGGATATACCATTATGTTGGGGGGTATTGGCACAAGAAATTTGGTGAATTATACCCTGAGAATTAAGGTATTCTCCTAGGATAGAGTTAAAGTATTCCTTTCTATTATTGGTGCGAAAAATCTGAATGGTGGCTTTGAACTGGTTTTGGACCATAGAATGAAAATTTTTGAAGGTTTGGGAGGCTTCAGATTTTTCTTTTAGGAGGTATACCCAGCAAATTCTGGTATGGTCATCAATAAATGTAATGAACCATTTAGCCCCGGAAGTACTTTTCACTCTAGAGGGTCCCCAAACATCACTATGAATAAGGGCAAAAGGTCTAGAGGCAGTATATGGTTTAACATTATATGGAACTCGAGTTTGCTTGACTAATTGACACACCTCACAAGAAAGAGAATTCAAATTTTCATTGATAAATAAGGTTGGAAACAACCGCTTGAGGTACAGAAAATTAGGATGCCCTAACCTACGATGCCAAAACATAATTTGATCAGATTTGGACACTTTTACAGCAAGAGCTTGTTTATTAGGAGGTCCACAGTTTTTCCAGAAGTAGAGACCATCTGACATACTAGCACTGCCAATCATCTTCCCCGTAGCTTGCTCCTGTATAACACAATAATCAGGGTTAAATTTCACTCGGCATTGGGAGTCATTGGTCAATTTACTGATTGAAACAAGGTTACAAGTTAAATTAGGGACATGAAGAACAGAATGAAGAACCAGATTTTTGGTTAATTTGATTGACCCAAAACCAGCAACAGGTGAGAGAGATTCATTGGCTACCCTTACCCGATAGTCATAGGTGCATGGTGTATAGGAGAGTAAAAGAGAGGGATCACCTGTCATATGGTCCGAAGCTCCAGAATCAAAGATCCAAGGAGCTGAATGTGCAGGTTCAGGGTTAGACATAGAGAGGGCCGTACCTTTAAGAGCTAGAGAACATGTAGGTGTCTCGGATTGGGTACTAAGCAATCGGTGGAGTGCTTCCAGTTGAGGTTTAGACAGCTGAACACTAGAGACTTCTTCCTCTCCCCAAGTTTCTTCAAGTGTAGGTTCACTAGAAACTCGGTGGGCCTTGCCTTCTCTTTTATTTTTAGATTTCCAGCCAGGGGGTACTCCATGGAGTTGGAAGCACTTCTCCCGGGTGTGGCCTATCTTCTTACAGTAGCTGCAAGTAGGACGATCTCCAAGCTTGAGTGGCTTGTTGTCACCTCGAATTTTAGGATCAGAACTGCCCTTGGTATAGAGGGCAGTAGTTTCAGCAGAGATTGAGTTTTTTTCTTCTTCCAACATTACCCTCTTTCTGTTTTCTTCACGTCTCACTTCAGCAAAGGCTTCTCCAATTGATGGCAGAGGCCTTCTTCCCAAGATCCGACCACGTACCTTATCCAAAGTTCTATTTAAACCTGCCAGAAAATCATACAATCGCTCCTTGTCCAGATGTGCCTTGAATTTGACATGTTCATCAACCTCTCCCCAATCAGATTCATAGAATAGATCTAGTTCTTGCCACAGAACCTTTAGGGAGTTGTAATATCCAGTGACATCCAGGTTGCCTTGCCTAATATCCTTCAGCTTCAACTTGATCTCAAACACTTGAGATGCATTCTCAAGGTTTGAGTAGGTTTCTTTTACAGCATCCCAAATCGCCTTGGCTGTCTTGAACAGCAAATAGGTTCGGCTGATGGTTGGCTCCATGGAGTTGATGAGCCAAGACATGACAATGGAGTTATTAAGTTCCCAAGCAGCATAGCTGGGATCATCAAGCTTGGGTTTACTGAGTTCACCAGTAATAAAACCCAGCTTTCCCCGTCCTCTAATCACCATGAGGACTGACTGAGACCAGTGGAGAAAGTTCTTCCCATCTAGCCTATGATTTGTAATGACTAGAGAAGAATTTTCACCAAAGGAAGAGATACCCGGAGTGGACAAACTGGTATTACTACCAGAACTCCCTTTTCCCGAAAGATCCATGGTTTGAACTTGCTCTGATACCATGTAAAAATCTGAGAATAATTTCTCTCTTACTGCTATTGACAACCAGACTTTACATATATAGGAATTGATGACAGCAATCAATTCCTAATTATAAGCAATAGCCTAATCTAAGGGATTCTATTTACATTAATTATCCCTAATCAGCTATCCTAATAAATACAATTAACTACAGCTGATTAAATACAATAACTCCAGCTGATTGAATTCAATTAGCTATCCCTTAATTTCCTCCCTTAATATCCGGGATTTCCAACAATTTATGATACATTTCTTTTGGAAAAAGATGGTTTGTTTTTTGAATTATCATGACATTTGCAAGTTGGTAAAGGAAATGTCTTTGTAATTGAGAGTTGAAGGCTTTGAAATTATATATGGAATTATGGTAGTCCTGTTTTGTTTCTCTCCTAGTCAGCTGTTCTTGTGTGTGTTACTTCATTGAAAATCAATGGTGTTCTATTCTTAAACTGCAATTTTTTTGTTTAATATGATCTGGATTGTCATGCTTCAGTTATGTTTGCTACATTGTCTTAAGATCCAGTGCTGGTGGAAATGAGTTAGATGTTCTCTTTGACTTGAATGAACCTTGTCTTTTCTTTGTTTGTAGGAAAAAGGTGCAGTTCTCTTGGAGTCTTTCAATAATTTGTACAAGGTCAAATTTGAAATGAAGTATGCCATGAAAAGTTATTGCATGGAGTACTATTTTGAGACCAACCCTCATGGTAATTGAGATTTTTTGTTGTTATCTTTTGTTGAGTTTGGGTTAGGTTCAGGAGATTGTTGTTGTCCTATCTATCTTGACTTCTGCTTGACACAGGCAAAGCTGGAGATTGGAATTCCACTTTTCATGATCTGCAGTTATGTTTTGGTATAAAGGAATTTTTGGTATGTTTTTTTAACATTGTATCTATCCTTTCATTTGAAAATTTGATACTTTCACTGAGGAGACTCTTCTTTTCTTGTATATCACTAGGTGATTGCTCCTCAAAGTGCAAGCGGTGTGGTTCTTGATGCACCAGAGGCTAGCAAGCTTTTGAGTGCTGTCGCAATTGCTCTGTCAAATTGTTCAAGGTAGCTATTGTTTCTTGACCTGTAACGTTTGGTTAAATGTGGAAATTTGCAATAATTTGTTTACTGGCACATCTATATAACATTTTATGTCTGCTTGTAAATTGTTACTAAATGCTGCTTGCTCGCTTGAGGTTACTGTATTAATGGATAGAGTTTGTTAAAATATTTAGTTGATTGAAATTTAGGTAACTTAATTGGAGATGTAACTTTTTATAATATTGGTTATGTAGTTTATGGCCGGCATTTGTTCCTGTTCATGATCCTTCTCGGAAAGCATATATTGGAATCCAGAACATGGGAACTGTTTTTACTAGAAGATTTGAGGCAGATCGAATTGGTAGCCAAGTTCCAGTAAAACTTATGCATTTGGAGGGGCTGTATGAATTATTTGTGTCCAAGTTTGTAAGTATCAGCCACAAGTTCTTTGATATGTTTATATGATTTTGACTGAAGTATGTTGATATTGCAATAAATCTATTTTTAATCTGATGTTCCTTTCCTGCATTGTTCTTCTAATTACTCTATTTTTAGATCCCATACAGATGTATGTACTATCTGCTACTGCTCTGAAACAAGTGGTTTCTTAGTTAATGCAAATGGAGGGGAGTGGTATCTTGTGATGCAAAAAAAGAAAAAGAAAAATAGATATAGAAATGAATAAAGTAATACATAAGATCAACTGAGAGTGGACATTTCTTGTTGTTAATGGTTTCTGAAAAATGAATTTGGATTTTACGTTTATATTTGCATGAAAGGACTGAAACTTAATCTTGATTTGGAAGTTTTTTCGCAAAGTTTTGACATCTAGTTGGCACTATCCTATAAACTCTTTCCTATAGTAATTTATCTTCATTTTATATTGAAGGCCTACTCTACGTTGGATGTTTCCATTCATCTTTTCAAAATCCAATTTGCAATGAAGCTAACATACAGAACACTTCCTTACGATGATGATGAGGATATCAAAGGCACTGAAGCTGAAATTACAAAATCTGGAGAAAGTCCTTTTGGTGAAACCTCCAGCAGGACACAGTGGGATGATGATTGTTCTTGGAGTGAGTGGTATTCTGCCGAAGATCCTGTTAAAGGTGAATCCTTGGAAGTAGGAACTTGTAGATAGAAATAGTTTTAGCTTCTTATCTGGATGCTGTTGTCAGATTGAACAAGTTTTAAGACTAGGACATTTCTCTGTATATTTGAGCTTTGAAATTTGAAAATATTCTGAGAACTGGACTGGACAACCTGGTCCGACAATTGGTGAACCATCAGGTAGACTGGTCTGGTTCACCTTTAATAACTGGAATTTAGGAGAAACAATCAAACGTCAACTGCACTGTCAGTTAATCAGTGAACTGGCACTGGCTTAGTAGCTTTGAACTGGTCTAGCTGGAAGAATGCGTGCACTCCCACTTGTAGAAGTGCCAAAGCTGGGTTCACCCATCATCCTGGTTTGTGAGGCAAGAAGAGCTGCCCTAAATCTAGCTTGCCTCTTGTTATGAGGTATTCAAACTATTATATTCATTATATACTTACTGATGATAAAAAAAAATAGAGTAACTAAATGAATACTTTAGAAAATAGATTACATTAGTTTTACATATATATTTTTTAAGAGGTATTCAAACTATTACATTCATTATGAGGTATAATACGTAAATTTTTAATTATAAATTGGATATTATATATTATTTTAAGAGAGCAGTTAATAGTGACGATGTGTAACAAATCTCAACCCTCCTTCTTTTTTAAGGGTTAGGATTTCTGCACTTTACTCTCTAAAGTACACTCCTCACTTTAGAGGATCCAGATCCTAAGGTCTGTGACTGGCTTTTATTTGGTTCAAAGCTCATGGTCCTTTAAAGGGAATTATTTCAGATATGCAGAGGGATTGGATAGCCTTACTGAATTCATATTTTTCTGTTTCTGGATTGTTTTTTTTTTTTTTTTTTTTTTTTTTTTTTTTTTTTTGTTCCTGTTTTGATTTAGGAGGATGGCATATCCTCTTTTTGTACTACTTCCTCCTCCTTCTTTAATTTGTCCCTTTGGTTGGTGTGTTAGGTTTTTTAATTGGTAAAAGCTTTCCAAGCTTCATTCTTGCCATGAAGCTTTCTAATGTCTGTGTCAGTTCCATTTAATTTATGCATAGGTTGCATGCAGGATTTGAATTGACTGCAATATGGTCAGAGAAGATGGTTGAAAGTTCTATGGAAATGGCCGAATTGGAAAATGCTTCACCTCATGAGGCTGAGAAGTGGTTGATCTGCCCCAGTTTTTCTCCAAATTTGTAAGAAATTCTATTGGTATATGGTCAAAATTCTATCGGTATATGCTAGTAATGATTGTATGCCTTGCAATATATATAATAAATGGTAACCACCATGTCGTACTGGTTCACATCATTGACCTACTAGGTGAACTTACAAACGGAACTTGCCCAGAATTTTGACATGATATCATTATTTGTTTGGATGGAAAAAGAATCGTATTAAGAGAGGAAAAGTACAAGATGAGGACAAACTATCTTCCAGAAAGAAAACACAAACAAATAGAGCACCAAGAATAAACAAAACCATCACTGTAAAAGAGCTCTCCTATATTGTCTCATATCCGCCAAAGAAACACCCTTAAAAAGACCATGAGCTGAGCACCTAAGAGAAGCCAAGAACTGCTCCAAATTTGAGGGGCAAGCCCAACATTCACCAAAGATGCCAAACAAATTACTACAAATAGAGAAGGCTGCTATACAATGTAAGAACAAATAGGAAATAGTTTCAGAATTTGCACCACACACAACACCTGTCAGGGGAAAGAGCTTAATGTGGCCTATGAACCTGCAACCAATCATTAGTATTAATCCTATAAAGCACCGCTGTGCAAATGAAAGACTTGACCTTAGAAGGTGATTTTGATTTGACATGATATCAATAATTTGCTGACAAGATTTTGAAGTTAGATGCTTTAGATTAGTCTGCAATCCCAAGCCAAAAGCCAAACTTATCAATTTTCTCAGTAATAAATTGATGTTTTAAAAAATTCATATGGATAGGTGGGTTCTGTGTAAGTCATTATCTTTTCATTTTATTTCAAGGTTTATGCAATTCACTATCTTTCAATTTTATTTTTCTATTTTGAGCATTTCCAAAAGTTACTTGCATAATTTCATGATGTAACAAAGGCATCAAGAGTTTGTTTTATGGCTAATTATTCAATACCACAAGCTAAATTGACAACAGAATGATGTGTGTCATTTATTTTGCTCAACAGATATGTGGGTCCAATAAAACAAGCGGCATAGATCATCCCAGGAGTTAATTTTACCTGTGATATGTATACCACTTGTGGTATTGAATAATTGGCCTTGTTTTATTTCATTTCTTAGATACTATTTTAGTGCAATCAGTAGATACAATCTGTAAATTATTTCTGATGCAATTACTTCTTCAATTCATGTTGAATTTGGATCACTTTATAATAATTTTTTGGCAATTTATCCCATTGAATTTAATTTTCTTTTAATTTTTTGTATCAATATAGACTTGAAGGTTCCAAAGGGAATCGAATTGGATTTGCTTCCCAGTTGCATCTCTTAGTTGATGCATTGAAAATGTCATTTGAGGCCCAATTTATGGAAGATTTTGTCTCAGGTTGGAATTGTTCTTGACTTTTTTGTGCATCCTATGGCATATTATATTTATTTATGCAGGTTTTGGTTTTTATTGGTTAGTAATGTTATTAGATTTGGTTAAAAGATTCCACATTTTTTTTCTCTCTTGCTTGTAGCAGTTGACAACCCCGGTTCTGATAATTTGAAATCGTCAATGGTTATTCCTTCACCAACAGTTATAGATCGGGTGCTGAAAGAACTGTTTCATGAGGGTACTTAACTCTTCTCCTTCCTATATATTTTGTCTTCCATTTTGATGTCATCCACTTTTTAGATCCAAAACATACACAGGTCAATAAAATATAGCATGAATTAGGCTTGTGAAAATTTCATGTTACTTCAGTTATGAAAGTGATATTCTAATGTGTTGTGGGACAAAATATTTACTATAATGACGCAGGGTGGATTAGCGTCAAGGAAGCCTAAGTTTAAATATCAATCATCTGAGTATTTTGGTTCACTTTTGGTTATGGGCTGATTGTAATTTTGTGTGTGGGGTATTTGAGTAATTTTGCACTATTTTTAGTTATTTTTGGTAGCACCAGGCCTTAGTTGTCTTTGAGCTTGGGCTTATGTTATTCAGTGCTTATTGTGTCTTATTTTAATGTCTAGGTTTTCCTTGTGGGTCTAGGAAGTCTTAATCCCTACAAGATTGGGAATCTATTCGTAATTCTTGTAGGATAATCCTATTTAAAGCTTGCTGTGAATTGATGGATTTTGTGGCTATTGACATAGATGGACAGCATTCTTTGCGTGTTGTGCTATTTTGTTTCAAATAAAAAGATGTGCAAGGAATTAAGTAGTAGATAGAACAATCACAAGTACTGTTTTTCAATTTCTTTCAAGGAAGGCTTTCCCTTGTCTCATGTGCAAATAATAATAAGCTGGGGGACATTTCCATCTGTTTAAAATTTCTTTGATGTTCTTCTTTTTTCTCTCTTTTTGTTTTTTTGGTTGGTTTATCACATCAAAAACTCATGCTCTGCTAATGCATAATCTTAAGTATGGTTGGGGATGAAAATATCTACAATGCATGCTTGGAAATCTTCTCGTCAATACTTGAAAAAAGGAGTAGATAATTTACATTATTTTTGCTAAAATTGTTGATTTAATGTCTACAGCAGTACAAATCACGACTTTTGCTGATGGTGAACATAAGAATTCTCGAGCAATTAAAGGCGCACCTCTTGAGTCCCTTTATGCACAATTTTGTTTACATTGTCTTTGGTTTGGCAACTGCAACATTCGAGGTAGGTACCAAAGTAATTTGGGTTTATTTGTTGTGTCACCTAACTATGACAGTTTTAATCCCAAAATACCTAACTAAGACAGTAACAACATTAATCAAGTATGAGGCATTGATTTTCTTAGTATCTTTTCGTTTCTGTGACTCAATTGCCAGCTATTGCTATGTTATGGATAGAATTTGTTCGAGAGGTTAGGTGGTGTTGGGAAGAGTCACAACCTTTGCCTCGAATGCCTGCAAATGGTTCAATTGACCTTTCCACTTGTTTGGTCAACCAGAAACTTCAAATGGTAATTTATTTTTTTCTTCGAAGTGTTGTTGGTGAGATTTACTCCCTACATGCTGCTTAGCTGTATATTTTTTACATAAAATATTATGTTGAAGTAAGTTGTTGATAGTTTTGGTTTGGAAAATTCTTTTGAAGAATGAATCAGCTATCTATGGATGAATTAGCAATTGTTTATTTTTGTTCTACGATGATTGATTAGTATAGAGGCTGTCAACATGTTAATGCAATTTCAACAATAAAGTTTAAGGGTGTCTTTGGTATGAATGAAATGGGATGAAAGGAGTTGATGGTAATTAACCTAATTAAATTTCCATAATGCAAGATGAAGTCAAATTCTTTGTAACTTTACTATTTGCATCTCTCCTACCCAAGTATGGATTTATGAAAATGAAAAGAAGTACTTTCTTCTCCTCTCCGTCCCCTCTTCATCTCTCTTTTCAATATCTGTACGAAGCATAGTGTACTGTATAACTCTCTTCCTAGCTAGCTTGATGCCTGTAAGTTTGACTTTTTAATTTTGTGCAATGTTATTCCCCCACCTCAATTACAAACCTATCCTAGGGCTGTGTCAGACTAGAAGTGTCTGCCCCTGGATGAAGTTTCAAGAGCAAAATACAAATAATTTCAGTGAGCATGATGTGTCTTTTTATGTTATACTAGAGTGATCAGGCTACGAGGATGATGTCATTTTCTGCTTTGGTCTTCAGCTTGCAATATGCATTGAGAAGAAGCGTCAACTGAATGAAGATTATCAAGATTGTATTGGAAGTGAGGATCAAGTAGACTCTGTTTCTGAGGTCACAAACTTATTTTGTTCTTGCTTTTAGTTTTTAGGTTGATTATTATATCACTATAGAAATTTAATTAATTAATTTATTTTTTGTCTTGAGCATAAATGGTCTTACTTGAATTGCAGGAGGAAAGTGTAGTTGGGGATGACTTACTGAATATGCAGACACCTAATGAGGATTTTGCTGGGAAAGTTGACAGGTGAACTTAGCAAGTGAGAGTCTACTTGGTTATTTCTGATCTGGCTGATAGTAAATATCTATATATGCTTTATTTATTTATATTTTCTGATAAACAAAGAAATATTGTCAAGAGAAGGAAAGGAGATAAAAATAGAGGGGGATAAGAACCAAAATTGAACTAGAGAAGTGAAGAAAAACAAAGCTAGACCATGCTTTATTTTTTGAACGTGAAACAGAGTCCAATAAAATCACCATTATTGTTCTCCAATCAAATCAATAATGGATAGCCATTGTTGGAAAGCATAGAAATAATGATAGATTTCTACCTCAAATTACAACTTAGTATGTATCCTGGCAAATAATTCATCTTCTCAAGCATGCATATGACTAGTGCATACCTTGTTTGTTAATGTGGCAGCTTTTCAAATGCTGATGATTTACATGATTCTGATAGCACAATATCAAGAGTTAGTGGAAAGCCTGAAGATTTAGGTCTGTCTATTGATAGAAAACCTTCAGAGTGCACCAGGAGAGGTTCAGCCGGTATTGCTGGTTCTTTGATGCTTCTCAAATCATATCAAAGCATGCATGCTCCATACACCCAGGTTTTTCTTTACATCTAGGAACCATTTGACAATTTTGTTATATTGCTCTTTCTTCACCTAGAAGAAGATAATGCTTCACATCGACTTTGCAATCACACAGGACACCCCACTTATGACAGAGGACATGCATGAGGAGCGACTTCAGGCTGTTGAAGCTTTGGGTGATTCATTTGTAAGCTCAAAATCTTATGCAATACATCTGCTAATCATTGAGGCAATAATCTTGGACCACATAGACCTATCATATGTATTACATGGGGCAATGAATGGAAACTAGAAAACGGGCTTTGTAGTAGATGCTTCTAGACAGCTTTATTGGGCTAATGTAAGGATTTGGCAGGTATTTCAGTGGTACAAATTCATGCATTTACTCTATAACTTGAGCAAGGTTGTTGACACCGGCATTCTGGTGTTTGAGAAGAATATAAATTATCTAATGGTGATGCAGTAGTCTTTGGGTTGCTAGGTGAAAATATAGGTTCACACATCACAGTCATGAGTATTGTGCCTGACATGGTTACAAGTTAATATTTTGCAATTGTTAAAGCAAATAGTTATAACCTTGTTAGAAAAGTGGGATTCATTTGCTGGATAAAGGATTTGTCTACCATTTTTCCTATCTTTGATGGGCGAGTTTGATCCAACATTTTTTGCCAATTGTTAAGAGTTTCCATATTCCTGCATGTATATGTGCTTCTTAATTCATCATCCTTCCTACTAATGGGTGGAACTGTTCAATAATTATAATAAATGTACTGACTGATGTAGTAGCTATGGCTTTTGGTAGGAAGTTTATATACATTACCTTTGATAAACAATTGCGCCATATGCTATGTGACATGAGAAGTGGATTTTTGCTTTGGTAAATCAATCCTCTTACTGCTGGTGCAGACAATGCAAAAGAAACCAAAAAGAAAAAAGATATGCTTTGGAGGTTTTCTATGTGAAGTTAAAGATGCTATAACTTCTGTAATCAGGTTGCATTGCATTTATTTCCCCTATATATTAATTTTGAAAAAAATATTACCAATACTATATGTAGAAGCAGATCTTGGGCTTGATGAGAATATAAAAATTTTTGAAACAAAGACACATAAATTTTGTGTAGGAACGATTGAAGTTTGAATTACTAATTGTGGGGCCTATCTCTTGCCTTGTACCTTTTGGAGCTTCATTCTTGTTTGAATTTGGTTTATTTATGCATGTTTTGCTTGTGGGTCCAGAACAAGAAGAAAGAACACTAGGAAGTAATCATCCATATGCTATTTCCATGCATGTTGTGAGAATTAGTGGAAGTGAATAAGACTAGCCTCTCACATCTATCATTTATAGTAACTGTACAATAATCATTGGGCCTAATCATGGGCCTAATTACATGCCTAAATAATATTAGCTACCTAATTACAATTATTCACATGTCAATTACTCTAACATGTATTACATTGTTATTGATTATGGGACATTGCCTATTATTCTATTGCAGAACTTTTCTGCTCAGCTGGAGAGGGATATTTTAACTTCAGGTAATAAGCTGTCAGATTATAAATTAATACCTATCAATGATGGGAGAGTAAAATCATATTGGGTGAAGAATGCTTTTCATGAAAACCAATTCATGGCAATATTTATTATCATGGAGGCCACTTGCAACTAGGAATGAAGCCACAAGTGCGCATGAGTCCCATCCTCCAATTTTTTTCTTCTTTTTTTGTCAGATCTCAAAAAATCTAAATCTACTTTGAATGTTAACTTTTTATTATGCCCCCAATAAAAACCTCATTTTTCTTATGAACAAGGTTAGCCAAACAATGATTTAAATCCAAAGATCTTTCTATCTGTTTTTTGCAACAATTATATGGTTATAGAAATCCTAATATTAAAATGTAATACAAATAACAAAAATGAATTTGTACGTGATACACTTCCTTTTCTTTTTATATTGTTTCTGGACTTCATTTTTCATTGAAAATTCTTATGAATTATATGTCAAATTTGTTACATAAAGAAGTTAAATATTTGACAATTTTGTTAGCATGTCTCAGCTAAAGATTTTACAGTTTGGATGTATTAATAGATTGATATGAATTCTAAGATGCTCTTAAGGAAGACAGGGTATTCCTTTTTCACTGTTCCTGTTTTTTTATCTTCATCAGAGAAAAGAGGGTGGGGGAGTTATTTTCCAAATGAAATCTTTTTTCTTGGAGGCCTTCATGCATTCTTATAATATTCCAACTTCTGTGTAACCTACCACCAGTGTTGCTCTGGCAGCTCCATATTTAATTATATCATCTCTTGAATTGATGGTTCCAGTTGTTTCCAAACTTGTTGCACTAAAAACTGTATTAGCCTCCTGTCTTTCCCATTCGATTGGTGGCACTTGCTTGATCTTTTTATTGCTTTTAAGCTTCTGTAGAAAATGTGGATGGGAGATTTTGCTTGCTGTATCATTCTTTTTCTTTCTTCCCTTGGTTGTAATGTGACTGTATAAATGACTGTCACCTTTAAGAAAGATTTTGTAGTTTATAATGCATGCCAAGATTTGTCTGCTGTACAAATAATATTAAAATCAGACATGTCACTTACCAATGGTTGGTTTTGATGATATTAGACATGTCAGCATTTAAATCAGCAAATCCGGATGCTGTTTTTGAAGATTTTATTCGGTGGCATTCACCTGGAGATTGGGAAGACAATGACCTTGTGGAAAGTGGACCATTGAGTGGCCAAGACTCTGAGAAGTCAAAAGATAATTGGCCACCACGAGGGAGGCTTTCAAAGAGAATGTCTGAGCAAGGGAATTTATGGAGAAAGATTTGGAATAGTGCACCTCCTCTACCTGCTTCTGAGCAGAAGCCTCTTTTGGATCCAAATAGAGAAGGAGAAAAAGTAAGTTTGTCTCCTACAACTGATTGTAGTGGCCTTTTTGCTTCCTGTCTTCTGTAATTGTGAACTAGATTGTAAATTTCCATTTGCTGGATGCTTCTGTGTCAGTATTACAATAATATACCAGCTGAGACTGACAGGATTCCAGTAGTTGGTTGGACAGCTCAATCATAAAAACATTGTAGCTAATCTGTCCATTTTTCTTTCCACCCAAAAGAAAAAATATGTCCGTTTTTCATCCTATGTGGAACATATAGGTCTAAATGTTCCTTTCCAGTTGGTATGGAACCATAAGAAGCCACATGCTATATATCTTCTAGAAATTATCTTGATCTTGCAATAATTTTCTATTGTTTTCTCCTTCTCATGGGTGATATGATTTGGACAAGTATTTGCCAGTAGAGTTTAACAATCTGATTTGTTCTAATGGCTCTGACAGTTTGTCCTTTAACAACTACCCCAATTTGAGGACCACAAGACTTGAAGTGTATGGGATATTAGTTTTCTCTGCTTCTTTGTGGGGGTCTTCTGATGTTTTCTTTAGGGGGGTTTCCCTTATGGATTTACTGAGGGATTGAGAAACTCTACAAAGCTGATGTTTCCTTTCATTTGTTTTGCTCTTTTGTTTGTTTTAGGAGGAATGCTGGTCCTCCTTATATGTACTCTTCCCCTTCTTCTTAATGTATCCTTGTTTGGGGTTATAATATTTTGCTGCTCCTGTTGTGTGAGTAATACTTTGAGAATAATTGACATATTTTGATTTTTAAGGTCATCACTAAGTATGATGATCAATTGAGAATAACTCTTGAAAACAAACATTCACTCCCTCCCTTACGATGGATGGACGTGATATAGATTCTCTTTTTCTATGTTTCTTTTTCGGGTTGGGGGGAAGGGAGGTAGTTATTATTACTTAGTTGCTGTTTTATAACGAGTTTGAACTCACTACCATCACTAGCAGTCAAAATCTTCAAAAGTGTTAGAGGAGTGTCTTCAAATATATCCTGTCAATACAGACATGGCTCCTCTCTTTAAGTGTTATTGCTTCAAAAGTTTAGAGCAGAAAAGCAAAAAACAAAGTTCAATAGTTTGCTTGTCATATTGTCTTGTGATCAAACTAACATATGTCAAATGAATTAGGTGTGCAAAAGAAAGTAAGTCTTTGTATTTGAGTTGCTTGGGATGGGTTCTTCCAGTCTTATGTATCTCTTGCAAACTCTCAACTTTATAACATCCTGAAATTTCTAGGTTCTTCATTACCTGGAAACTCTACGGCCACATCAATTGCTTGAGCAAATGGTTTGTACCGCCTTCAGAGCTTCAGCCAACACATTAAACCAGACTAGTTATGGAGAACTGAAACAGATGGAAACCAAAATGCAGCAACTTTACCTTACCATGGCACCTGCTTTGAAGCCATTGCAAGGTATCCATCATTTTGTTAGTTTTGACTCTAGAAAAGAATAAGATTTAACTTGCTGTTTGTTTTGCTGCAGCAAATCGCTTGTCTGCAGACGGTGAAATCTTTGAAGACCTAAGACGACTTTGTGTTGTTTTTGAACATGTTGAGAAATTACTGACTGTTGCAGCTTCGCTTCATCGCAAGTTTGTAGAAGCACCACGCCTCTCTAGAGAAATTTTCAGTGATTACTACAACTTTTATGTGCCGAGAATGGGAACAGGTGTGATACAAGACACTGTTATTAAGGTAAAATTCATCCGTGCCATGAAGAACTTTGTTGACATACAGATAAAAATCCTCCTAAGCATGTATTGACATGTAATTCCTCTTTATTCTATTTTCTTAGGAGTATGACAAGAAACATGAAGTAAGGATTCATGAGAGAGCAGTGATGTCAAATATGTTTATTACTCCCACTGCCAACCAGTCATGGAGAAAAGTTTTGAGCATGGGCAATCTTCTAAATGGTCACGAACCAATCCTCAGAGAGATTATATTTTCTTTGCATGATAGGGTGAATGGTAATCACTATGCAGCTCGTACTCCTAGTGTTTCTCAACCAGAAATGGAAACATATCGGATGTATATATGTGGAACATCAAATGACCTCCGGGTAGCACTTTCTGTTGTCTCATGTGATTAATTTGATGGATAATGTGTATTAGTTAGTTACAATCATGTTTATAAGGAATCAGACACATAGTATTATGGGTTCCGTACTGGTCCATTGACTGGTTGAAGTGTGCTTTTTTTAGCACTCTGGACCCTTCTATTGTTTCACTTGATTTCCAGGAACAGCATGTGGTTTCTGTAAAATCCTTCTATTTGCACACCACTTTAGTACAACCTGGATAGGTGTCTACGTCTAAACAAATAGGCCCCATAAACTTTTTCTTGTAATTCAGATGAATACATTTATGCAGGTGTGCACTTATATAGTGTGCAACGATCATTTGTACCCGTATGGTAAGTTCCTAATGTCACATTCACCCTATCCTGGGTGGAGGACTTTCAGATATTTTTGCCTTGTGAATGAATACTGCTGCAAGTTAAAGAAAGGCCAACTTGGAAATACCGTTGTTTTCTGATCTATTAGATCGCTCCTAAGATTTGTATATGCTCGTATTTTTTACTTATCCTTTAGGCAATAATTATGTATGCTTATTTTTTTTTATTTTTTTTGGTGAGGTGGGTGGTAAATGATGATACATTAGGTTCAAATCTTTAATTTTTGGCCATGCATTAGGTTCCATTATGAAAACTTGCAAACTCTTTTCTTATGTTTCTTTTAACCAAACCCTTTATCATTAAAGTTGGAAAATGATATAACACTACGTGTTATGCTGCTCAATGAATGCCAACTCCTGGGAGTGGTTGCTTCAATAAAAGAGATTTCATTGTCTTCTGTAGTTCAGATATGCTCAGTGAATGCCAAGTCCTGCAAGTGGTGGCTTCAATAAATAAAGTTTTCATTGTCTTTTGAAGTTCAGCTAATTCAATTGATATTGGACCAGTTTGGTAATGAGTAGGTCTTACAAGTATTTCGCTAACCTCAACTATATATTGCAAATAAAATGAACGATAAGGCTCAAGACATCAATGGATACTTAAAATAATCAGATTGACTAGAATTGTCTGATTAGAGTTTTAGGGAGATAATAAGTCTTTCAACTCGAAGCTTGAATTTTTTTTCAGCTTCTCAAGATATGTTTGGTAGGTAGATAGATTGTTTCAATAAAGAATCGCTAGCAAGAATCAAATTTAGATACATCGAGTTAACTTGATCTTGCCATTAGGATATTTATTCATTTACTGTTCACGCTCCACTTTGATGGAGTGTTACAACACATTTTAGACATTAAGATATGTATGAGACACACTATTGTAAGTGCCTAATTAAAAGAATATATTGTTTCGGCTTCAACACATGGTAGACACAATTTGAAGATAAGGTGGACATGTCTCAACTGGTTTTTGCTTGACCAGGCCTTAGGCCGGTCCAATGGTTAATGGGAGAGGAGCAAATATCAAGCATATTAGGGTTAGGGTTTATGTTTTGGGACTTAGATTTTAGGGTTTAAGATTTGAGATTTAGGGTTTAAAATCAAGGGTTTAATCCCTAAACAAATAATCTTGAACCCTAAACTCTAACCTTAACCATAAACCCAAAACCTAAAACTCATAACCCTGAACTTTAAATCCTAAATCTTAAATTTTAAACCATAAAACAAACTCTAAACTCTAAATTAAAAACCCTAGATTTTAGGGTTTAGGATTTAGAGTTAAGAATTAGAGTTTAGCATTTAGTGTTTAGGGTTACGGGTTAGGGTTTAGCATTTAGCATTTAGGTTTTAGGGTTAGGGTTCAACATTTAGGATTTAGGGTTTTGATTTTAGGGTTTTAGGATTTAGAATTTAGAGTTTAGGATTATTTGCTTTTGGGGTTAAACCCTAAACCCTAAACTCTAAACCTTAACCACTAAATGTCCTAAACCCAAAACCCTAAATGCTAACCCATATGCTTTCTCCTTTTGTTTGGTTTTATGGTGATGGGTTTGGCATCTTCCTTCTTAAGGAGGCCAAAATACGTAATGATATGCCGTTTTATGATAACATCTTAATGTGAGTATGATAATGCTAAATTTTTTATTTATAAAGAGTATCATGCATATAATTTGCCACTCTAAAATATTTTGTTGATGCAATTGGATAAAGTTTTTGGACTGGGCATGGCTAAAAATCCTCCCCCCCCAATAATGTTCCATGGTGCCATGATTAAAAGAATATATAGTAGCGTTCGTAAATTTTTGTATATATCATATCATTTTGTTAAAAAATTATACATATAAAAATGAATTAAATTTGACTTAGTTCTTTGTAAATTTAATTTTAAAATTACCAAACTCCACAGCTTCATGTTTGTGCATCACGTGAGAATAAAGACTAGTTTAAATTTTATCAATTATGTCAATATAATATAATTTAGAACTAAAACAATGTAAAAAAAAAGACATGAGATATAACTTATATCATATTTAGAGTGTGTAGCATAGAATTATCCTATAATTATTGTTGGAGCTGTAGGATAACCTTGACCTATATTTGTAGCTTTGGTTTTCATTTTCTTATCCATTGCCTTGATTGCTTACGGTGATGAATGATAAGAGATAATCGTTTATGGTGGGTCATCGACGTCGTGAAGGAAAAGTCATATATTTGCACTTAAAAAATAACTAAAATGAATTGCTAGAAAGAAAAAAATTCAAAATTGGTATTAGTGGGTTTGTGAGACTGACATCTACTTTGTAGTCTACGAAGAATTCGTTGAGGTATAGGACCCATGGATGCGTCTTTCATTTCAATACCACTATAAAATATAAATAAATCAATCAATCAATCAATCAACCATGTTAAAGAGATTGCATATATCATACGATGTAAATCATTGTACACTTATCAGTTAACGTACTTATTATAGATTTAGGTTTATTTTTGGTTAATTAACTATAAATAAATTTTGTTCTTCTTTTTCCTTCTAATTTATATTTTAGAATAAACATCTCAAATTTTATTTCACAACTTAATCCCGAATTACACTATGTATCACTCACAAAAGAACACCTTCCTTTTTCTTTTCTGGAACCCTTCTAACTCTCTTAACCTTTTTTGGTGTTGTGAACCACTTACTGCTTCCAAGTTCCTACTCACACTCTCTCAAAGCAAAACATATTAATATATATGGCATACCCTAGAACTAGAGTAGTGCTATGCTATATTTACATGATTTTTCTTTACGTTTTCATTAACACTTGTATACTTGGTAGTTTTCGAATTTAATTGCATATATTAAAGATTTGTACAATCCCACTAAAATTTAATCTGGTAGCTTAAGTTAACTACTCTTTTAACACACACCAGTTTAGCTCTACTTCACCCTAGCACTTCACCAGCTTATGCCAGGGGGTGCCACTCCTTCATGCCTATAAATAGGAGATGTCACTCACAGCTACGAGATCCTTTTTTGGCCCTCTTGCCTCCTTTTTTATCTTTCCTACTTATGGACGCTGACATACTTCACCGACCTAAGTTACAGTTATTTTTAGTATGTAATTATTATATTAAACATATGATAACTATATGGTTTGAAGGATATTTTAGTTATTTCACTATATGAATGACCTAGTTGAAAATATGCTCAAATTTTATGATTTGAGATTCATTATGCTTAAAAAATATGCAAGAAGTGCGCGTTTTTATTTGAATATAAAGGAAAAAGTCTATCCTGCAAGGGGTGCTTCCCCAATTCGAATTTGATACGCAAGCAGGAAAACAGTTTTAGAATAAGTAGCCCCCACAACTATAATTGAATCAAGCTTGCTATTGTCTTTGTGCAATTCTTCTTGCAAGAATGTTCATGCTAAATAGCACAGTTCAAAGTTTATTCTATTGCTGCAAATAGATTATGTAATTATTCCAATTATATACATGCAGCGCATAAAGTATAATTGCTTTGGGTCTCTTTTGAATGATGAATTTGCAGCTCAAATTTCCGGCACTATATGCCTAAAATGAAAACTAAACATCCTTATCCACCTTTCTCATTGATACTAAGAAAATAGACGGTACAAATCAATAGCAAATACACTACCTAATTATACACCCACTAAGTAAGACAGCTAGCTACGATCAATGATTAGAAAAAGAAAATTAGTGCAATTGAGAAGGAAAAGAGGGCTAGGGCTTTCTTCTTCCTGTTTTTTTTTTTTTTNTTCCTTTTTTTTTTTTTTTTTTTCTGTTCTATAATAAAACATAGGGTTTAGTCCTCTTTTGTTTGTCATTTTGGGTTCTATGCCATGGCCTTTAATAGCCACTGAAAGTCCAATGAAAAATAGCCCTAAAGTTTCTCACAAGAAGTAGAAAATAAACTCACGATTTGTCTCTGAGTTTACTCGATTTCATTAGTTTACTCTGAGTTTCCTCCAAGTCCAGCAGATGACGATTTTATTGTCATACTCAATTTCATCCTCAAACTGGTAAACTAACTAGCAGCTTGACAACTATGACTGGTTTAAGTGATCTTCCATAAGATTAAGGCCATAGATATGAATTAATATCCATTCTCTAAATATTATCGATTAAAAATTTTAATTATCCGAGCTTATTATGTGTAGCCCCAGCACTAATTTTCATTAAAGGCTTGCGCATGAAATTCATGGGTATATTTGTATGACAGCAAAATCGAGATGAATGCAAGAAAAGAAAACAAAAGAAAATTTGGTCCTCGTATTCCCTTTGAGTTATTGTGTTTGGTTGAAGGTAAGAAAACTTTAATCAGAGTCACGCGCATAATTTAACCCTCCTCCATCCACCATATATGCACCTCACATTACCTCCTGCTCTCACCTTTCTTTTTCATTACTTTCAATTCAGGTTAGATATGCTCTGACATTAGGGATCTCATTGTCTGAAGTCCATTAGGACATTGCCCCCACCCATATATTGTTCCATATCAAAGACTAATAAAGGATCTCCAAGAAGCCAGATTCTATTTTCACCTGGCATGCTTTTAAGATTCTAACTGCCTCAAAACAGACCCAGCAATGGTTTTGTTAGCTTTATTTCTTCCATTATTATTATTATTATTATTATTATTGAGTAAATTAATATGTAAAAGGGTCCCTAAACAATTATGTATGTCTCAATTTAGTTCTCAAAAGAAGTTTTTTCTCAATTAAGTATATGACTTTTAATTTTAACTTAATTCCATCCTTCTTTTAACTCCAATTGTTTAAATTCATTGAATATTTGATATGGCACTTTAGCTTCCACGTTACATTAACAATAAGAAGTAATTTCAAGGGTTTGAGATGGTGGTAAAAATGAAATAAAAATGTGTGCATAAGAGTATTTTTATGTATGCATAATTTAGGATGCATATTTATGGTTATTATGTATCAATTCTATATGTGTTCATAAGAGTATTTTTGTGATGACATTTTGAAACATGATAGTGCTGTAGAAAATTGGTAGGAATTTTGATGCTATGAAGTATTCACTTTAAATTTTTGGTACTAAAAATTCAACATCTAAGCTTTTGGAGATGCGGGGTATCGATCCCCATACCGCTATGAAGTAATCACTAAATTAATTTAACTTGGGAATAATGTTCTTTCCACTACAAATAGGTTACCATTCTCCAACATTATAGGCCTAGTTGAATCTAAGACGTTCAAAGAAAATGTTAAGGGGATATATATAGTTAAAATTTTAAAGTGTAGATTAAACCAGATTCTACAAATATATATATATATAAAAAAAAAACATAGTAAAAAAAAGTACTGATAAGTATAAAATTACTTACAACTTTTATTACTTTGGAAATAATTTTTCCCAGAAAAAAAAAAAGAGTTTTCTGATAGTAATTCTCATTTAGTCATTGTCAAAGGGGTTTTCTTTCTTCCATTATTTTCTTGATCTTTCACATCTTTTGCAGAAACATTGAAGAAACATTGAATGCATGCATACATTTCTAATAATAATTAATTCACCATGTCATAAACTTTATTGACTTTTGTACAAATGCTTCAAGTAACTTGTGACTGTTGGTCAGAATTTCTCCTTTTAAAAGTACCCAACAAATGAGTTTGGCAATCACGAGATTAACTTGGATATTATATTGTTTATCATGGAATCAATTTCGAGATAATTTGATTTGACATAGATAATCTTCGGATTTTCAATAAATAGCAGATGGGATATATGCAAATTTTGATAAAACTTTTCTTTGATTTTATTCTCGACAACGCATCACGGGAATAAGGAATCAGAGACCCACCAGTGTGAAAATGATATTATTATAGTGCTAATAGAATCACACTTCGCAGTTCAAGCTGTGGAGACAGATATAAAGAACAATACTTAGTAGGCAAATTGGCACGAAATTGTTTTGACTAAACCTAAGTCCAAAACATCTGTACCTATTCTTTGCTTAATATAGATTATTTAGGATATATGTTCTAGAAACCTTGAACGCCAACTATATAAACTATTTAATTACATCTGTATTGGTACTCAAATTATCATAGTTGTTGACTCCATTTTCATAGATAGTAGTATAGTTGCTGAACGAAAATGAATCTGATTCTTGTGAACTCATTACTATCACTACAAGAAAATGAAATATTTCTCACAAAAAATAGGTCCGTGAGAAAATTACGACATTTCTAATGGAGTTTCTCTCGAAAGAGAATGTTAAGAACTTTCTCATAGAGATTTCTCAAGAAAAATCACCATATGTGAGAAACTCAAGAGAAAATCTATGAGAAATCAATAGCCAAAGTGGCGAGAACATGGTGTCAAGATTTCTCACGGACAAAGTCGTGAGAAAACCATCAAGAAAGTTTCTCACGGACATCTTCCGTGAGAAATAAAAACGCAGAGTTTATTGAACATTTGCTTCAAAGGTCTGGAAAATAGGTTTCTCACGGATGTTATCCGTGAGAAATTTCACAAGAAACACTACACATTGTTTCACTTAAAATTTAAATTTTAGGATTTTTTCTCATTGATGAAATCTGTGAGAAAGTCTGCAACTTCTCTCCCTCACGCAGTCTTCCCTTAATTTCTAAAAACTTCTCCATTTTTCCTCACTTCTCTCCTCTCCTCTTTCTCGGTCTCCACCATTTCCACCGTTCTAGGCGGCGCCACCGAGGGTTTACGGCGGTTCACCGGGCAAAGCATCATATCGGTTCAATCTTGCACCATTTTGCTCTTTGGTTCACATTGAGGTAAGTCCCAATTTCATGTGCAATGACTTTTAGTTTGTGCATTTTTCTTGTTGAATTCTTGGTTAATTTCTATAGGGGTTTTGGTGTACCACATGTTTTGAATGATTGTTGGTCATTTTAGATGTTATTGGAGTAGTTTTGAATATGGCTAAATGTTGAGGGTTGATGCCCAAATTTGAGATGTGAAATTAGAAGTAGATTTGTTTATTTTTGTTGAACTTAGGTTGGGGTTTTGTTATGTGAATTATTTAGAATGATTCTGTTATGTTTTTGGAATTTTTTGAATGGTGTAGAATTTATTGCAATTTTAGAAAGTTTATGTCTGAATTTAGTTAATTAAATTAATAATGAAATTGATAAAATTTGTTGAAATTGAATTGGGACTTTTGTCATGTGATTAGTTTAGAATGATTTTGCTATTTTTTTGGATTTTTTTTGAATGGTGTAGTATTTATTGCAATTTTTTAGAAATTTATTGTTACTTAATTACGTGTTATTATATTTGTATATTCCTTAATTAGGTATATTATGATTACCAAAATTTTATACTATTTGTGTTACAGATGCCAAGTACGGGACGTGGTTCTGCAGCAGGTGGGCCCTCAAGGAAAGGTAAAGGGAAGGTTGTAGCTTGACCTTCTCAGACAAAGCCTACTCTCCCTCAGTTCATCTCGACCCCGAGGATGGCATCATAGTCAACATCGCCTTCTGCGACACCTAAGATGCAAACCCCATAGTGGATAAGGTCACCAGGGGATGGGTTATCAAGGGGTATACTAACCCCGGGCATAACATCCTCAACAATTGTAGTGGTTGTCTCATGCTAGTCCGCACATGTCGGACTCACCCTTTTCCTAGCAGTAGGACTTCTGATCAGCACTTTGTTAGACTACAAACAGATCATGGATGACGTGTTCATTAAGCTGACGTGTCATTTCAGTTATAAGAATTTTGTTATAAGCATTATAGCTGTCATAGGATAGCTGACATAGGAGTTAGTTATTTTTGTTATCAGTAATAGCTTCTAGAGAAAGGCTGAGTAGATTCCGGCTTCTATATATTCTGAGAACTAGGGATTGTAATATTCATTGAATTCATTTCTTCTCAATTACAAAGATAATACAGAAGAGATTCTCTTCATCATTCTTTTTTCTTTCTGATATGTTCATTCTGCATAATCTGTGTTTGCTTCTCTTCTTGATCTCCTTCTTGATTCATCTTGCTCGACTCATCAATTCCTAATCATTCAGAAGTTTCACATGGTATCAGAGCTTCTTTAATGACAGATCAAAGTGCAAGTTCTGGATCATCATTTTGTGAATCCGGGAATCCCACTCTTCCAACATTTGGTCAGGCTTTGACAGTCAAACTTGATCGTGGAAATTATCTGATCTGGAGGAATCAATTGCTAAATATCGTCATTGCAAATGGCTATGAAGAGATTCTTGATGGATTAGAGTCATGTCCTCCAAGATTCGTTACATCAAGTGAAGGAAATTTGGTGCAAAATCCAGATTTCACTTTTTGGCAGAGAAAGAATCGTTTGGTGATGAGTTGGCTCTATGCTTCCCTAACTGAGCCAATCATGGCACAAATCATGTCATATAATACAGCTTATGACATTTGGAAGTCTGTAGCAGAGAGTTTTGCTTGCACCTCAAGGGCAAGAATCATGGAACTCAAGCAAAAACTACAAACTACCAGGAAAGGTAATCTTGGACTTTGGGAATATATGCTGAAAATTTGCAATATCTGTGATAATCTTTGAGCAATTGGAGAAAATGTGACTGAAGATGATCAAATTATGGCTGTTCTCAGTGGTCTAGGACCTGAGTATAACTCAGTTGTCGCTCCTCTCAGCTTTGCAACAATGTCTATAGAAACCTTGCAAAGTCATCTTCTTGGTTTTGAAGGAAGATTAGAGAGACAGAGGTCTGTGGACGAACAAATCCTAGTTCAGGTAAATACAGCAACGTTTAATCAAGTTGCAGGAAAAAGAAGATTCAATGGTAATTCGAGTTCTCATGCTGGGAATGGAAATGCTCCAGCTAGGCATTTTTCCAGCCAAGGTGGCCAATTCAGGAAGAATAGAAATGGCAATGGAGCAAACCAGAAGTCTCTATGTCAAATCTGTCACAAACTAGGACATGTAGCAGTGGATTGTTGGCATCGTTTTAACAAAAATTATCAACCAAAACCTGCTCCCAATTCCACACAGAATCAAGAACCACAAGCTTTCATGGCTACAACCTTGAATGTTGAAGATACACTATGGTTTCTGGACACTGGTGCAACGCACCATGTCACAGCAGATTTTGGCAATTTGTCTCTCCATAAGTCTTTTGCTGGAGATGAAGGAGTCACTATAGGAAATGGTAAGAGTTTAACTGTGCACAACACAGGTACTACATCCATTTCAACAGCTAAAAGACCTTTATTACTTAAAAATGTATTGCATGTTCCAAAGATAACTGCAAATTTGGTTAGTGTCAGAAAATTATGCCAAGATAATGGTGCCTATGTAGAGTTTATCCCTCTTGCTTTCTTGTGAAAGATTTGACAACTCGAGAGGTCCTGCTCCAAGGAAGAATTGATCAAGGATTATACAAAGTCATGACTGGACTTACTGCTAGAAGCACTTCTGATTCAGTTCATGCTAAAGCTTTTCAAGTTTTCAGTATAGATTCTAATAAATCTATCTCCCAATTACAATTGTGGCATAATCGATTAGGCCATCCTAATCTTGATGTAATCAACAGAGTTATGGTCAAGAGCAAATTAGCTAGATTTTCTTTCAATAAGACACCCATCTGCAGTTCTTATCAATTGGAAAAAAGCCACAAGCTGCCCTTTGTAAGGTCTATAACTAGATCAAAGAAACCTTTTAAGTTGATTCATGCTGATATTTGGGGATCTCCCTCATGCAAATCTGTTAATGGAGCTTGTTATTTCCTATTATTGATTGATGACTTTAGTCGTTTTTCTTGGCTTTATCTTCTGCATTCTAAGTTTGATGCATTAGTTATGTTCACAAGATTTCAAGCTATGGTTGAACGCCAGTTTGATTACAAAATCAAAACTATTCAATCTGATTTTGGAGGAGAGTTTGTGAGTTTCACTCAACTAGTCCAATCACTGGGTATGGAGCACATGTTCTCTTGTCCATATACTCTTCAGCAGAATGGCATTGTTGAAAGGAAGAACCGACATGTGGTAGAAACTGGGCTCTCTCTACTTACTACTACAGGTATTCCCACCAAATACTGGCCATTTGCTTTTCAATCTGCTGTCTATCTTATTAACAGACTCCCCACTAGAGTTCTAACTCATAAATCCCCATATGAAATGTTATACCAGAAAATACCAGAGTTTGCTCAACTTAAGGTGTTTGGCTGCTTGTGTTTCCCTTGCCTAAGACCCTACAGAACTCATAAACTCCAAGATAGATCTGCTACTTGCTGTTTTCTAGGCTATAGTAATAAGCACAAAGGTTTTCTTTGCTTGGATATGACTTCCAAACGTATATACATTTCCAGGCATGTGGTGTTTGTAGAAACTATGTTTCCATTTAAAGTTTCTTCCACAGATGTCTCTCATAACCCTTCTCAGTGTCATATTCCTCTTGTTCTTTCTCCAACACCATCTTTATCTCAAGCACCTTGTTCACCCTTTATATCTCCTCCTAATGTTTCCCTCACAGATAATCCTAGAGACATTACTACTTCTTCTCCTTTATCTACTGCCTCAGATAATGCATCATCTCTTCCTTCAGCTACTCTTGTTTCACCATTAGTTGCTCCTGTTATGCCTACCTCCAGAGTCATTACCCGCAGCCATAATGGCATTTTTAAACCTAAGGTTTATACCACTGCCTATGGTCTTGTTCCTCCTAAACCATCCACCTACACTCAAGCCAGTAAGTCTCCTAAATGGATTGATGCCATGACTGCTAAGTATACATCATTACAAGCTAACAGAACCTGGGATCTTGTTCCCTGTCCTACTGGTAAAAACATAGTTGGCTGCAGATGGATTTACAAGCTCAAATATAAACCAGATGGCTCCATTGAGAGGTATAAGGCCTGTTTAGTTGCTCAAGGTTTCACTCAAACCTATGGCATTGACTACTTTGACACTTTCAGTCCAGTTGTGAAGCCAGCCACCATTCGCACTGTGCTCATCATTGCACTATCTCATAATTGGCCAATTCAGCAATTGGATGTCAATAATGCATTTCTAAATGGTGACTTGCAGGAAGAGGTTTATATGAAACAGCCACAGGGGTTTGAGAATGCCTCTTGCCCTCATTATATTTGCAGACTTCGTAAAGCCCTCTATGGCTTGAAACAAGCACCTAGAGCTTGGTTTAATAAGCTGAAATTTACTTTACTACAGTGGGGCTTCAAGTGCACTGTCTCTGATAGCTCCCTTTTTGTATTCTTTTCTGCTGGAGTGGTGCTGTATTTGTTAGTATATGTTGATGACATCATACTAACTGGTTCTAGTCTTGCTCTCATACAAAAACTTGTCACCTCTCTCAATTCTGCATTTTCTTTAAAGGATTTGGGAGCTCTTCATTATTTTCTAGGCATTGAAACTGTCAAAATGTCTCAGCACCTGCATTTGTCCCAAGCCAAATACATTACTGATCTCTTTCATCGAGCAGGGTTGGAGAATGCCAAACCAGCTCCTACTCCAATGGTCAGTAGTTAAGTTTTGTCCATTTCTGATGGCACCTTGTTATCTCAACCTCTGGTTTACAGAAGCTTGGTAGGTGCTCTTCAGTATTGCACCATCATTAGGCCTGATATTGCCTATTCAGTAAACAAGCATTGCCAGTTTATGACTGCCCCCACTGGTATCCATCTTTAGGCTGCCAAATGTGTGTTGAAGTATCTCAAAGGAACACTGACATATGGTCTCTTCATTCCCAAGTCACAGCAGCTGCCCTTGGTTGCATACTCTGATTCAGACTGGGCTGGTTGTCCTGATGACAGACGCAGCACCAGTGGTCATGCTGTTTTCCTTGGCTCTAGCCTCATCTCTTGGACTTCAGGCAAACAAAAGGTGGTAGCTCGCTCAAGTACTAAAGCTAAGTACAGGGCTTTAGCCAATGCCACTTCTGAATTACTTTGGCTGCAATCTCTCCTTTAGGAACTCAAGTTGCCTCTAACTTCTGCTCCTCTGATGCTCTGTGATAATCTGAGTGCAACCTTTCTTGCAGTTAATCTTGTCTTGCATGCCAGGACGAAGCATATTGAGATTGATTGCCATTTTGTCCGAGAAAGAGTCCTCAACAAAACCCTCAAACTTTGTCATGTTCCATCTTTTGATCAGTTGGCACACATCCTCACCAAGCCTTTATCCACCAAGCTTTTTTTTGTCCAATCGCAACAAACTCAATGTGCTACCTCACACTTTGTGTTTGAGGGGGGATGTTAGACTACAAACAGATCATGGATGACGTGTTCATTAAGCTGATGTGTCATTTCAGTTATAAGAATTTTGTTATAAGCATTATAGCTGTCATAGGATAGCTGGCATAGGAGTTAGTTATTTTTGTTATCAGTAATAGCTTCTAGAGAAAGGCTGAGTAGATTCCGGCTTCTATATATTCTGAGAACTAAGGATTGTAATATTGATTGAATTCATTTCTTCTCAATTACAAAGATAATATAGAAGAGATTCTCTTCATCATTCTTTTCTCTTTTTGATATGTTCTTTCTGCAAAACTTCTTCATTTCTGCATAATCTATGTTTGCTTCTCTTCTTGATCTCCTTCTTGATTCATCTTGCTCGACTCATCAATTCCTGATCATTCAGAAGTTTCACACACTTGTGGATTTGGCCACATGGGAGGAACGAGTAAGTACATAAATTATATCTATTTAGTTGTTTATGGTTATAAGTGTGTAGTATTACTAACTACTTTTTTTTTTTTTTTTTGCAGCTTCATTCTATTGAAGGAACCTGTTAACTAACTCTCGGCTATTTACAAGTCGAGCTATGACGAGGCTTGGGTTGACTTCACCTCAATTCCCGATAAGGTGAAGAATCAATGGTGAGAACAATTTAAGGTAATAATCACACACAAAGTGTTCAATTGATTTACTTGATTATAATGTTTACTAACTATAACTTTATTTTTTCTAATGCAGATAAGGTGTATTTGGGATCCCCAGCTTGAGTGAGAAATTTTCAAGATCTCACTGACAAAATGCTCCGATAACATTCGTGCTACCTTCAAAGATATAAGGACTGGGAAGACTAAGGGCGAGTGGTTGAGCCTGAACGTCTTGGTGTGGTTGAAGGCCAAATGGGGATCACCAGAGTTCAAGGCAACCTCGGGAAGGAACAAGAAGAACCGCTTGATGGATCAAGGTGGATGTTACCACAGAGGTGGATCCATCACCATCTCCGAGCATAAGAGGAGGCCGGTAAGTTTTTAATAACTTAGTATTTCTTTAAGTAACTTGTAGTTATTCCTTTTTATTATTATTATTGTAACACTTTAATTCATTGTTTGTAAACAAAGGAGTTGGAAAGGGGTGTTATCTTCTGTCACCTTCAGCACAGGGTGAACAAAGGCTGGGTGCATCTAGTGACTGAGTCCACTTATGTAAGTTAACTTATAATTATAGTTCATTAAACTTTTATATACCTAGGCCTTTTTATTTACTATTAAAATCTCACTAATTATGATTTAACCTATGCATACTTCTTATGAGGAACTGAGGGCACGAGCTCAGTCTTCTTCTTCTTCAGTTGGTGACACAAGCTTGTGGCTGAATGTTGTTGGCGGGTAGAAGAAGAAAGGGCACGTCTATGGCATAGGGTCAGAGCCCGGTGTGGTGGACTCGGCTCTAGCGACCAACCACCACAGCCCACACAGGATCCTCGCTATTCACAGCTCACGGACTAGATGGCTAATCTAACATAGTGGAGAGTCATGAACATTAGTTGCAGTAGCTGAACAAGACAGAGATGGAGCCGTTAGTGGCACAGCTGACTACTCTTGGACAATCCCATGACCGGATTGCAGCCACCTTAGCCCAGATGTTGGCTACTGTTGTTGCCCCTCCCCCGGCCCCACCCGCTGATGTTGCTAATGCTGACGACAACAACGATGATGACGAGACATTATTAATTTATTATCGATGTATAATTATGACATTTTTTTTTAACATTATTGTATAATTCTTTTTTATTACATTTGATTATATTTTTATATATTTCATTTTAATTTGGTTATTTTATTTAAGAAACAAAAAAAAAAAGACAATTCTCGCAAAAGTTCTCACGGATATTATCCAATAGAAGTTCTCACGGAAACAAATCCGTGAGAAAATCACGGATAATTTCTCACACTTGAAACCAATTTTTCTCTCAGAATTTTCTCAGAGTTTCTAATGGACATTTCAATGGGAAATTTTCTCTCGAACACTATATTCTATGAGAATTCTAGTTTGTCACAGGAGTTTTTTTGATGCCTTGTAATCCGTGACAAAGTCTATGAGAAACACGTTTCTCACAGATTTTGTCCGTAAAAAATTCCATGTTTACTAGTAGTGTATGGAATTTACCATTTAAGGATTAAGCTCAAATGTTTTTGGTTACAAAAAACTTAAGAACTAGTTAAGTTGGGTTAGAACCATAAGGTAGGACTCACATGCAATGTCTTACTAACGAATTTCAGTCTCAAACCCAAGCCATTAAATGAGGAGTTCAACTCATAGATGTAAGTAAGATAAACTTGCATCGCATAAATAAATGCTAATGTGTGGAATGAAAAAGTTCTTATATAGATTAAAAAAGTCATACACCATAACGCCATAATAACAAATTGATATTCATATAGATTAAATCCTTTAAGAAAAGGGAAAAAATACAGCTAAATAGGTATTTGGTGAGCGAGGCATATTTAATTTAGATTAAAATATCAAAGAATGAAAAGTTAAAAGTTTATATGAATTTATTTAATCTATGTCACCATTTCTAATAATAAGTAGAGAACTTAAGGTCCTTTATTGGTAAAAGTTAGAATTGATGCCCTTAATTAGGTTTTTGATGGGGGGAGAATATATCATGTGGGTCTACGAGCATATGTCATATATATTTTTTGGGTATTTTTGGCTACGACTCTAAATTTGAATAGATACTCACAAATTACATGTGTCATATATACTTAAATAAGCATTAACTTAATCCAAAAGCTTAAGTTATAAGTCTTAGGTCAATTCAAGTATTATATATCACACACATCTTTCTTTTTTATTCAATATGAAATTTTTACATTCTATATTTTTTAACATTCACATAATTTATATGTGCATTCTTAACAATTTTCATGTAAGGTTGAGTCCCTTAAATTTTACTTCAGCTACAAAAATAACATGCAAAGTTCATCTTCCTCTTTTTGGGTACATAAAGTTGACCTTCCTTTATTTGTTTAGGAAGCAAAATAAAGATGAAGCAAGAGAATTTTTTTGGTAAACAAGAAAGTTAGACACACTAAATGTGTAAGTAAGAAAAAAAATATAATTAATGAAGTATAAAAAGTTTATTTGCCTAGGTTTTCACCATGCTTTGTAATTAGATTCTTGGTAAGAATGCCCTTAAAGGAAAAAGGACTTGCTAAGGAGAGTTTATGTGCCTTGGAATTTGACTTTTAGAGAAAATTCTGGATCGCATGGGTATCACGGGATACACTGAAAATTTCATTCTCCTCCTTCATTTGTTACTGCACAAGCACAACCTTCAAATTTACGGTTGTTCATGTCCCTTGAAATTCGACCATTTTTAATAAAAAGATGATATGAAAGACTGGTGGATGGATCATATTCTCACCTTAATGGAAAATTTTCAATTACTACCTTAATACTAAGTTTTTAGTGTTTATGCTATTCACAATTTCAAACCACTCATTTGCTCATCACACTCTCCCCATTCATTGTTTCTCCTCACCCTCTCTCCATCCATTCATTCTCTCTCTTCTCCGTCTTACCTTGTGGCTAATTTTCAGTGCTAGTAATATTCCTACAATAGGATTGATTTCCCACCTCAAGCTATAGAAAATTGTCAGGTCCTATCTTAGTACTGAGTTTTGAAAGCTATTACCATTCAAAATTAGTCATTTGCACATCACAACTCTTCTCATTCATTCTCTCTCTTCACCTCCATCCTCTCATTCTTTTTCTTCTCCTTCTTTGTTGCTAGTGGGCTGACTACTTGCTAGAGAAGAAGAGAAGGCGTTAAGAACATAAACAACAATGAGTAACTTAAATATTAGGTATAGTCTAATTAAGTGATTTCCGTAATTTACAAAAAGTAAGAGCTTTAAACTTCTGCGTCATCATGTATAAGAAAAGACATAACTCTACTTAACACACAACAATAGGTAGTTTGGCCATTACATAAATAAAATAAGAATTAATGAGAATATTAATAATAAATTTTAAAAAATAAGTAACATTAATTGATTTAAGTTGGTGAAAGATTTTGAAGATATATATATATATATATATTTTAATTGAAGTAAAACAATTACAAAAAATAGGAGAAATCTAATGCGTAAGAGACCAATAGTTTATAATTATTTCCAAGAGAATCCTCAAAATTGAATATTGTGTGTGTATTTTAAGATTGAAAACCCTCTTTTTTTTGTCATGTTTTTCTTAGTAATTCTTTGTCTTTCGCAAAATAATTATAAAAGAGACTAAATAGATATATAAGAAAAAGAGTAATATTATTTCACAACTATAAATTTATACTTTTACATTTTATATATGGCATGATTCAAATTTAATTAGGAACCTTTAATTGAATTCTTTCTTGTATTACTCATTTTTATTATATTTTTATATTTTTTTTTACTTTGACCACCACTATGAATTCAAATACGAAACTACAAACTTTGAGAACGATTTTAGAACTACTCGACTACAAGCAATTTGATATTATATTTTAGTTTAAATGTACTAAAAGTCCTTATAATTTAGACAAATTTTAAATTAGATCCCTATAATTTTTTTTTTGGTCCTTATAATTTGAATTTTTTTAAATTAGGTCACTACCGTCATCCCCAATTATAGCTCCGTCAATTTAGTGGTCAGATCTTGTCTATGTGGCAATAAAAGAAGCTGACGTAATGTCAAAGTAGCACAAAAATTGTCATATCCTTATCTTTACCAACTTTAAAATTCAAGAGAAAATATGATGTGACAATTTTTGTGCCACTTTAGCGCTACGTCAACTTCTTTTATTGTCACATAGACAAGCCGTTTGCTATGTGAGCACTAAACTGACGGAGTTATAACTATGGGTAACGGCTGACAGGGATCCAATTAAAAAAAATTCAAACTATAAAGACTCCAAAAGAGAAAAAAAATAAAATACTATAGGGACCTAATTTAAAATTCGTCCAAACTATAAAGACATGTAATACATTTAAAACTTATATTTTTATATTTGAGGTTTCTTAGATACTTTTAGTATTTATGTAGTATGTCATACTACATAGGAATAACCAATAAATGAATAACATATGTACAAGTTAACTGTTTTTAAGTTTGTTTAAAAAAATTATAATTTATATTAATAAAATATAAAAATTATGTATGTTTGTCACGTCAATATAGTATGACATACTCATATAATATTATAAAATCTCTGTTTTATATTAAATGGGCATGTACCCTTGGCTGTGGTCAAGGGTTATAAGTCTAATGAGAATATTATTAAGAGAAAAAAAATCATAATTACTTTAACTCTTGAACAAAATTAAATCAATACTCAATTAGATAAAATAGAGATACTGGATATATTAACTAAAAAATCCTATAGCCGCTACTAATTAGAGAAACGTTTCTTTTCAAATATTTGTGGAGTGTTTGGCCCGTTAATAAAAAGCGAACGTATAAGGGGGAAACTCGAGGGCGTGACCTCCACGAAAGAATGTGAAGAGAATATTAATGGCAGCTTTAGGTTCCCATAATTGGATGGGTCCAATCAGTTAGATTAGTGATTTAAGAGGTCTTTGGTCTGAGCACTATTTTCTTTTCTATTATTTTAGATTGTGCATTTTAAAATATTTAAATTAACAAGAGTTTTTGTTTTTCTAATCAAATTTAATTATATTTACTACAAGGACATAAAACTTCGCTAATTTATTTTTTGATGGAAAAGCTTCACTAAAAATTTAATCTAACAACTTAAACTTAAGTAGTATTACTAATCTAATGTTTGAATTCTACTACTAGCAATTCTTTTTTGATAGATAATCTATAAAGTAAAATACATTCTTTATTATTGAATTAGTTATCAAATATCAATTTATTTATTAATTTATTTTTTGTGTTATCTTAATCTTCGAATAATCACATTACCTGTCAAATTAGTTATTCGTAGTACTAAAAATTATTACTTAAAGAATTAATTTAGTGAACATAGTGATTATTCAAAAACTAAAGTGACACAAAAAATAAATTAATTACTAAAATAATATTTAAAAAATAATTCAAAAATAAAAAATATATTTAACTCTAATTTATAAATCTTTATTGAGTCCTATGATATATTCTAATCATAGAATAGAATAATTTACCCTCAATCTAAATTTTTGTATACAATATATATATATATATATATATATATATATATATATATATATATATTCAACATTCTCATGTATCTCTTTTTCTCTCTCAAACTTAAGGAGTTATATATTTTTAATTTTGTAACTGTATATTTTTCCTTTTTTTTTTTTTATTTTAGATAAAACTAGACTTTTTATTAAAATATTTTTTAGCTACACCTTTACACATAAGTATGCAAATATCACTTGTCTTTTTTAGTGGCTTCCATTTTTTTTTTTTCTTCGCTCTTAGGCCATTTCAATTTTCTCTACAGGGTCATTTCAATTGGACCTATCTGTCAATCACTATAGGACCATCTTAGGAATATTAAATCCCAAGCAGGACCCCCCTGATTTAATATGCTACATATTCTTTCTCTCAGGGTTGTTCTTTGCAAGAAAAGGTTATTGTGGGGCTTCTATAATTGAGGCCGGGACAGCAAAGATAAGCCATTAATTGCGTTAAAGCAAAACCAATGGATGAAATACATTTATATATATATATATATATAAAAGGCCAAAATCAATGAGAATTTTGTTCTCCATTGTTGGATAAGCTTGCGTATTAAATGTATTAAATGTATTTAAGTTTCTTTTATTTCACTCAAAAGAAAGTTGCTTTTATTTCTGGTCAAGTCTACAATACAAAAAGTTGTAAATGGTTACCGATGCAAATGATAATCAATTGTCATTCAATCATCAACTTGGCCCAATTAATGGCTGAGATGGTTTGATGGGCAACTTGTCTATCAGGTCTTTTTAATAATAACATAGTAGCTTAATATTTTAGTTAAATTATAGATTGACCCCATTTATTTGAGGTCATTTGATTGAGCTTGATGAACATGGACCGGCCCTTTGCACTCCCTTTCTCTCTCTCTCTCTCTTCCCTCTCCTTCTTCACCACCACCTCATTCTCCTGTCGTTCTTCTTTCTGTCAAGGCAAAGCTCTTTCCCTCTTGTTTTTTTTTAGAGAGAGGAAGTTAGAAGAGAGTGGAATGCAGAGGTTGAATGACTAACGCTAATTGTTCTTGGGACCCTATTTTTTTGTTCGGAAATTGAGGATACTTGAGCTACGTGGATTAGTTTTTCATATTTTTTTGCGAATAGTTTTTAGAAATATTTTTTGGTTTTCGTTCTTTGAGAAGAGTTAGGTATCTGGCATTGAAGGTTTCTTTCAGGTATGTTGAATTGTATTTCTTACTAAATTTGTTGAAAGTTGGACCAACAAAGAGATGAAAAGGAAAAATGCAGAAATGANTTTTTGCGAATAGTTTTTAGAAATATTTTTTGGTTTTCGTTCTTTGAGAAGAGTTAGGTATCTGGCATTGAAGGTTTCTTTCAGGTATGTTGAATTGTATTTCTTACTAAATTTGTTGAAAGTTGGACCAACAAAGAGATGAAAAGGAAAAATGCATAAATGAAGGCCAAGATGTATGCCCTAAGAAATGAAAATATGGAGCTTGATAGAAGAGTTCTGGGGATGCAATCCACCACGGATTCCCTAAAAGAAGAATAGAAAATGATGGAATCCGCATTTGAGGAGAAGCTGAATGAGATAAAAATACTGCAAGAAAGTGGGTTTGGTTTGGGGAAAGAAAATCCCAAATTGATAGCTTTAACAGAGAATCCTAAGTAGAAGGAAGCAGAGATAGAGGATTTGAGGCACCGTCTTGCAGTCCCAGTCAAGAACACTGATGACCCATATGTTTTCATTGTCTTTGTCTTTGTACTCAATTTCAACTTTTGGGAATTGACTCTTTGCAACCTTTTCTTGAATAATTGGTGTTCTGAATCATTTTCTCTTTGTTCTCATGATTGATTCTATCTTTCTATTCATTTTCAATTTTGGGAATTAATTTTCTAATGAAGTGTTACCCCTTTTTTTTTTTTTGAACAATTNTTTTTTTTTTTGGAACAATTGGTGATTTGAACCATTTGATTTCTGCAACCATGTCTGGGGTCACATGTTGTTTGAGGTTCCCTGGTCAATTGAACTCTGATCTTCGGAAGCTGGCTATCAATCTCATCCCCTTCCCTCGTCTGCACTTTTTTATGGTGGGTTTTGCTCCCCTGACCTCGTGTGGCTCATAGTAGTACAGAGCTTTGAGTGTGCCAGAGCTCACACATCAAATGTGGGATGCAAAGAATATGATGTGTGCTACTAACCCAAGACACAAGCGCTATCTTACAGCCTGAGCCATGTTCAGAGGGAAGATGAGCACCAAGGAGGTTGATGAACAAATGAAGAAGAAGAAAAGGGCGTTGGAATGATGGAGGAGAAGAAAAAATAAGTGTTTTTGGTTAAAGGAGAATAAAAGTAAATACATAAATTTTATGGGGTCAAAATACAATTAACTATTTACAGTCAATATTCAATCATTTCATCTGGAATGTACACGTGGCTTAATCTCAGCCATTGATTGTCATTTGCACCGATACCTATTTTCAGCCCTTTGTATTGTAGACTTGGCCTTTATTTCTGTGCGATGTCTTTTCACTATCAATAAAAAGAAAAATGTTTTGGCAGAATAGCAAAATCACAATATTCAAGTCAAAACCTTCTTTTATATATTATAAAAAATTGTTGCTAGTTATCTTATAATTACCGCTTTTAAAGGGTAACATTACTCTTAGCCAGTTGAGTAGATTCAACTGTAATTTATTCAATAAATTTAATGTTGTTACAAAAAAATTTAAAAATTAAGTTATTATGTATATATTAAGATTAATAGTTTTTTTTTTTATAAAATACATTAACAAAAATGTACCAAAAAATATATTTAAAATATTCAAAAAGTTTTTTTTTGGCATGTTTTATTATATTGTGTTGTTCTTACATTTTATAAAAAAATTATTTATTCTGACCCATACTAAATGACTCAATTTTTTGAGATTTTTACAATTACACCAAATTTATTAGATGTATCATACTCAAACCTACACAATTAACTGAGAATAGCGCATGATAATTGTATAATAGCAATCATTGTATATATTCCATTTTCTTTTGATGAATTTATAAATTTCATGTTGATTTTCAAGAGTGGCAGGAGTATAAATTAGGAGTGTTTATTTTCTTTTCTTTTTTTTAACGGGAGTTTTCACAGAACTTTTCTCAAATAGAAAAATAAGAAATTTCCATAAAAACTTTTCCATTTAGCGCTTCTGCCCACAGCCACAAGAAAGACTTTGAGGAGGATTACATCTAATTAAAAACACCTAACATAATCAACTAGACCCTCCAAATATGAGAAGGGGCCACCACCAATAAAATCTTCCTTCGCATGGTGCATTTACACTTAGATACATGCATGACGAGTATATACAATGTTTTGGGTTTCAAATTGATTTCTAAACTTGCAATTGTGTCAAATTGTTTTTGGCACATTCTAAGTATGTCAATTTGATCCACGTATTAATCTTTCCACAATTGAAATATAGTCCTTTAGTTGGATAGCATTTTACATCCATTAGAAATACTAATAATATACGTTGATTAATAACTTTTTTTTCTAAAAAAAATGATAAAATTGTATAGTATCCATTACACGTATCATCAAATTTATTATTGTTAAGCTATTTCTTCTTACAGAGAGGATATAATTTTAGAAGAGAATAAGCTACTCTCTATAATTTTAGAAGAAATGATACAGCCCTAGTCAAAACAGCGTCGTTCTGCTAAGTTGGATTTCCACCCCAGCCAAAACGACGTCGTTTCTGCATGACCAGTCCTTCAGCAAGCCAAAATGTTATCGTTTCGTATGACCGGTAGCCAGTAGCCCATTTCGTATGCGTTTCGTGAACAAAACGGCACGTTTTGAAATGCAAAATTAANAAAAAAAAAAAAAAAAAAAAACAAACAAACAAAACAAAACAAAAAAACTTGACATTTAGGGGAATAGGGCGCGTTTTGCGTTTCGGAAGCGTACCCAAAATGGATATGTCCCAAAAAGTAACTTTTTGTGCATTATAGCAAAAATCTTAAATTTAAATTCCATTAAAGCTAAATATAATAGAATAAAAAGAGAAAATAAGTTTTATTGTGTTGCCTTCAATGGGTTAAAAAAGTTGATCAACATCTACCAAAAAAAAAAAAGTTGATCAAGGATTGAGAGTTAGAGCTTTAGAATAAAAGAATTGAGTAGAACTTATAAATTGAGCTTCTTACTTGCTAGGGGTAGACCTTTAAAAATGTGTGCACTATATATTGTATTTATTTTTTAAAAGAAAAACAGTGAAACGTAAAACAAATTACATGTAATTTAATATAGTATGTCATTTAACTTTCATATTTAATACGTAAATATCTTATATTTCTATTACAATATTGACAACAATCTTTCCAAAAGACTCATAAAAAACGTTAAGTATTTTTTTGGAATTCCGGAGTCAATCAATTATTTTTATAAGGAGTTTCTTAAATATTTTTCATATTTATGTAGTATGTTATATTACATGAGATTAGTCAATATGAGAATGACACGTGCATAAATTAACTATTTTTAAATTTATTTGAGAAAATAAAATAAAATATATTTATATTCAATAAAATATAAAAATTATGTATGATTGTCACATTGTGTAGTATGACATACTCATATAGTATCATAAAATCTCCGTTTTTATAATTATCAAGAATCTATTTTAGATGAAATTACAAGTGAATGAATTTACATATTTAATTAAATCTCTAATTAATCCAACAAAAAAGAAAGATTATATATAATTCGGAGATTCTATGATACTACATGTGTATGTCATACTACACTGACGTGACAAATATATGTAATTTTTATATTTTATTTGATATAAAATTAAATTATTTTATTTTCTCAAATAAACTTAAAAATAGTTAATTTGTATATATGTCATTCACACATTGACTATTCTTATATAGTATGACATATAACAAAATATCTAAAAAAAAATTCTATATAATTTTATAGGACACTCATGGAAGCTTTCATTCTTTAGAGTTTAGAACTTAGAAGCATATATAATTAATGGACGAAGTAGAAGGCGATGTTAAAAAGGTAAAAGGGGAAAAAAAAAAAAAAGTAATATCAAGGGAAGGTGCATTATGGGAGGCAAGGTAAATAAGAAATGAATTTTATCACATAAAATAAGAAAGAAGCGATTTAATTAGAAAACAACAATTAACCGACCGTGCGGGGCGCTCCGCCAACAGTAAGAGTAATTTTGAAAAAAAAAGCCTGCATATATATTTTTTTTAACATGTAAAAACAAGAATAGATTACACATATTGTTTTTTTTATAAAATTGAAAAAAATTATTTTAAAATTTTAAAAAATATTTTTATAAATAATTTATAATAAAATTTTATATTATGGTAATATAAAATATGAGTAAAAGCACATATAACATAATTAATTTAAGAATTAAGAGAATTACGAGTATTAAAGTTTTAAAATGAAAAGTTTGTAAAAAAATTACGACAGCTATTTAATAAATTGTAATATATCATTTCTAAAATTTTTGCTTTTGTACATATGAAAGAGTATTAGAAATGGATATATATTTTAATAAGTAAACTTCAATGAAATTATGTATGTAAGTTTTTGTTGCAATGCATACAATTGTCGTTGATGTTTGTTTGTTAAAGTTAAAGAATTAATCAGTTTTTGAACATTAAGTATATTGAATTTATATAAGCATATACAACATGGTCTTTCAAAAAAGATTATGTCTCAAGTTCGAATTCTCAATTTTTTATATTCCCCAATTAATTTTTTTTGCTCTATCTATCTTATAACCAAAAAAAAAAAAAACATATTGAGTTCATTAAAAAACTTTTTATCATCTAAAATTACATAAAGTTAAAACAACATTTGTTGTATAGAATTATAAGAGCAAGGAAGAGAAAAAAAAAATCTAACTTAATATTTGTGAAATAATGATGTTTATTAAATTAGCTAAAGTCATATGATGAAGATATGAAATAGATGTTATTTTTAAGTTATTATATTTGATTTAGTAATAAAGAGTTTAAATAATTTACAAAAAGTTAGAGGTTTATATTTTCATTATTATAACAAAAATATTTTTTTTTTATACAAAACACAATATGCTAGAGAAAGAAAAAAAAATGCATAACAAATATGGACCACGGTCATCAAAGAGATGTTTCTTTTACCAACAAGCGTGTAGATCAGCTGGTAAGGGGCTGTTCTAGCTTAACCAAGGGTCTCGGGTTCGAGCCCTTGAGAATGCAGCTGCGTCTGTTGGGAGAGTTTTACCGCCCTTGTGGTCCTTCCCGGCTCGAAACCGGATTAGTCGGGCGAAGCCCGGACACCGGTGAGTAACCAAAAAAAAAAGAGATGTTTCTTTTGTTATTAAAAAAGAAGAAGAGATATTTCTTTTTTATATTTTAAACGATACAAAACTATATATATTGACTTTTAAATATCTCCTTACAATTAATTAAGACAGAAAATAGAAATGTTTTCTAAGAATTAAAAGAAACATATATAATAGGTACATTATGGCTTCCACTACAATACCCAATGTACGGATCCAGGTACCGATACCTGGACTGACCATCCAATGGAATTAAAAAACTTGTCGGTTCAATTGACTGGAAAACCATGCTTCCAGTTCTTTAAAAATTCAATTTGACCCGCGAATGTTTGTAATTTAAAAAAAGAACATTTTATTTCACAATCGAAGGTTTAAAATCGAGGAGGAAAAGAAAAAAACGCAGACAGAGGCACCAAACTAATTTCAAACATATTTGAATTTAGGGAAAAAAAAATACAACAAAACAAAAATAAATGAAAAATAATAAACCTCTTGGCCAAAAACTCTCCATCTTCGAAGACAAACCTCTTGCCTTCCACTCATTGTCTCCTTCATTCAAATTTTACCTTACGCATACCCAGAAAAAAAAAACTATTCTATTTTGACTTGGAAGTAATATAAAATAGGTTAAACGTATATGATCAAAGACTCAAATAATACAAAAAAATCATCTTAATTCTATAAATACNGCAGACAGAGGCACCAAACTAATTTCAAACATATTTGAATTTAGGGAAAAAAAAATACAACAAAACAAAAATAAATGAAAAATAATAAACCTCTTGGCCAAAAACTCTCCATCTTCGAAGACAAACCTCTTGCCTTCCACTCATTGTCTCCTTCATTCAAATTTTACCTTACGCATACCCAGGAAAAAAAAACTATTCTATTTTGACTTGGAAGTAATATAAAATAGGTTAAACGTATATGATCAAAGACTCAAATAATACAAAAAGTTCATCTTAATTCTATAAATACTGTTATTTGTAAATCATTTCTATGAATACTGTTCTTTTCTTTTTGTAATATTATCTCAATTTAAAAAAAAAATAAGAAAGAGAGAGAGTGATGATACAATATGCAAAATCGCATCACCAACATGGTGAAGCATCTTTCCTAAAATACAAATGCCATGCAAAAAAGAAAAAATGATGATGTAATTGTGCAAATGACGTCATCACAATGGTGACACATCTTCCCCAATTGCTTGACAAGTTTTATATTGAGATAATATGAAATAAAATAAAATAAAAGGTATTGGTAAAAATTGTTTACAAATAATAGAAATTGTAAAATTAAGATAAAAATTTACATTATTGAAATCTTTTATCTATACAATTGATTATTATTTGTAAAAAGTAGAATATAATAGGTTAGCTTGGGACAAAGACTTCAATATTGTAGTTTTCAATCTTAATTTCATAATTACGACACTTTTGAAATTATTTCCTCTACTATGACAGTTTTTGTTTTCTTAATAATTTCTCTGTTATGGAAAAACAGTATTGACATTTGAAATGTCTATACATAAAGAGTGTTGATATTTATCAATACTAAATAGTGTCTGTATAAGAGAAGAATGCTTAATAGAGTGACGTCATTTCATATAATGACACTTATTTATTGTTATCATATGAAATAGTGTCACTCCTCTTTAGTCTTAACGTATGGCGTCACTCCTCCCTAGGAAAACAAGAAAATATTAAAAAATAAAAAATTACTATAATTGTGAAATTAATTTCAGAAGTGCCGTATTAATGAAATTAAGATTGAATACTACGTTAATGAAGTCTTTTGGTCCAAGTTAGCTTTGAAAATATTGACTTTCCAGGACAATCAAGTAGACAGTAACAGAAAACTAGCAGCTGGTTTTTTGGGGAGTGCAAATGTGGAATGGACGGTTTCTGTGTGCCACTTGTACAAGGTATGCATACCCAGATTTTTAGTAAATGTACTAAAGTACGATGTGTAAATTATACAAATTTTACGTTTTGTCTTTCTTTTGGTAAAATTATGTTTTGTCTTTTTAAAAGCACTTGAACCATGAAATATTTGACCTTGTAAAGACTCTCATTTATTGTCATCCGATCGGAAATATGCGACATCTTTACGCGCCACGTAACCCGTATACCCCACACTCTGAGTTACACATGTTGGCAAACGTACCAGTACGAGCGAATGCGAAGGGCGTTTGATGCACAGTTTGTGGTGCGCGTGGTAATAACGTAGCTGAGAGAGAGTGGAAGGCCGCCGTAATGAATAGTAAACTGTCACGTCGAGAGGGACCACCATGTGAAATTGTGAATACTGTACAATACCCTCTACTTCCACCCGCCCAGCATTGCCACTCTCTCTCTCTCTCTCTCACTCTCAGGCGTGAGCGTCTCATTCATATTCATTCATTCATCTATGCTTTTTACGTCCCATCACCGAGGGCTCTTCTCTCTCATTCTCATTTTCATTTCTTCCTCTCCGTAAATCCTTTCTCTCTCACGCAAAAAAAAAAAAAAANAAAAAAAAAAAAAAAAAAAAAAAAAAAAAACATCAGAAGGCCATTTTCCCGTGAAAAGATCCACCGCTGCAACACGACACAACACAACACTCTCAACTTGATACGCAATCTGAAGCTCAGATAATCGAAGGGAAACAAACTATTATCAGAAAGGAAGAAAAATAAAGAAACCCAATCCAACAGAAGACCCAATCGATCATCCACAGGAAAGTGATAATAGCTGAATTGAAACCCGAGCCAGTTGGTTTTTGTTGATGGATTCAGCGTCGGGGGGAGCGGTGCCGGGTGCATCCGACCCTAATAGCTCGGAGGGTCCATCGGAGACGGGTGGGACGGCGGCTCAGCAAGCTGAAGGGTCGTCGCCTGCGCCGCCGAGCCGGTACGAGTCACAGAAGCGGCGAGACTGGAATACTTTCTTGCAGTACTTGAGGAATCACAAGCCGCCATTGACGTTGGCTCGGTGCAGTGGTGCGCACGTGATTGAATTCTTGAAGTACTTGGACCAATTTGGGAAGACCAAGGTCCACATAAGTGGGTGCCCGTATTTCGGGCACCCGAACCCGCCAGCGCCGTGTGCGTGCCCGCTGAAGCAAGCTTGGGGGAGCCTAGACGCGCTGATCGGACGGCTGAGAGCGGCTTATGAAGAGAACGGTGGAAGGCCAGAATCGAACCCGTTTGGGGCAAGAGCGGTGAGGATTTACCTTAGGGAAGTGAGAGAAGGGCAAGCCAAAGCTAGAGGGATTCCGTATGAGAAAAAGAAGCGAAAAAGGCAAACGGTAACGGCAACCAGCATGATGGGTTCCAATGTGTCGGCAGTCACTAGTAGTCAAAGGGTGGAGATTGGCAGTGGTAGTGGCGCCGGTGCAGCTTCCAGCGCTGGTGGCAGTGGTGATGGTGAAACTGCTGCTGCTGCTGGTGCTTCTGGTGGTGGTGGTGCTAGTGTAGCTTCTACTGCTGCTAGTACTACCGTATAGTATTATTGAATAATTTTGATAATTTTTTCCACCTTCTTTTTTACTACTTATTATTATTATTATCTATTTTAATTCAAGGAAATCAATTGTGATTACGTCTTATAATTTACATATTTAAATATGGCGATTTTCTGAGATTTAATCGGGTTACCACATCAACAAGATTAATTAAATGTTAAGTTTAATTAATAGTTTTTGTGAATTATATGGCTTTATGAGTGAATGTGTCATGCCCAATCATATATATTTCCCTCCCTCCATCATCATTCTCTTTATAGTTTGTTGGTATAGTGGATGGTACTCATTCTCTCATTACTAGGTGTCTAAGATGAATTATTTGCTTTTTGTTTGTTTTGGTGGTGTTGATGAAAAGAGCACCATAGGACTAGCTAGCTAGGAAGTTATTTTGCTTCACTTTTCTAGAAAGCTACAAGTCCTTCATTTTCATCTTGAACTTATTCTTTGCTTTTTTTCTTTTTTTCTAGTTGGAGGGAGAGGGAGAGGGAGAGGGAGAGATATGAAACACTGTTCTATTCTACATTCACATAATGTTTTGGTTTTTGTAGTCTTTGTGTATGATGCCATTAAGGAAACTAGGCAAGCACATCATTTATTTGCTTTCATTATGACATTTGGGTTTTGTCTTGACTTGGGTGAACTCCAATCAATGGTGTGCACTTGTGTAACAATTTGGTGAAAGTTAGAAAGATGAAAAGAGAGAAAGGAAGAAAATCACAATCTATCGTCTTTATCCTTTTTCTTTCTTGCTTTCTCTCTATCATCCCTGCCTGCATAAACAATATATAGCTAGATTGGAATTGACCCTTCCATTATATTTACAATCATTGAGTAGTAGATAAATTCATTTAAATTTAGAATTAAGTATTTATTTTTCTTTTTTCATTCTCATCCCTTTGTCTTGTTTTGCTGCTGCTAGCAAGAAGGACAACAACAACAACAAGCACAACACAATGAACAGAACCAGTCAATAGGGTCTAATCCTTCTTTATATAACACTCAACAACTGTTCATCTGGTCCCCGAGGCTCCCTAGATCTCTGCTGGGCACAATCTATCTCTAACGAATAACGATGCACACGTGCGCCTATCATTTCCACATTTTTTTTGCATTTCTTCATCAGTTTCAGGTGCTCTCTTCTTTTTCAACTTGATTGATCTAAGACTTGGTTTCTCTAAGATTTTTATGGTTTTCTCTCTTGTAGGTTTTAGGATTTTGGCTTTTTTCTTTTTCTTTTTTGCCTTTTTGGCTGAGGTAGGTTTCATTCATGATTTAAAATTTAACTCATTCCTTCATTCATCTCTATACCTTCCCTTTCTCTCTCTCTTTTCTAAGATACCTATAATTGACATTTCTTTCTGTGAAAACAACAACTAGAGAAAGATATAGGCTACAAGCATCAATGAAAAGAAAACTGATCCCTTGTGATTGCTGCTCTTATTTTATTTGGGTAACCACCACCTAGGTGTGAAAAAGACCCTTAGCCAACCGTTCTTTATATTCTATATACAATTATATATTTTAATTATCATTATTTTTAATAACCCCATCTACAATTTATTAATGCTCTATTTGTTATAATAGCATAGACCCACCAGCCACTCCCAAACAAAACCCATTTCTGGATTTTAATTTAATTAATTTGGAACCAATATATCCACTGAAATCATGATACATCTACTCAATGAGATAATGTAATATAGACAGATTATTTCTTGCATTTCTTTTTTGTTTGGTTGTTATTTTCTTGACATTATTTTTTCTTCTTCTTCTTCTCTCTCTCTCTCTAAAAGAAAATATTGATACTTTTGCATTTAGCAGGAACTTTCGCTTTCTGGCCTTTTGTAGAACCACATAATTTCGTATAGGGCACTTTATTTCTCACTTCCTTTTGTTTTTTCTTTATTATGTACGGTGCCCACTTTAACCATTTTGATTTCCAAAAAGTCAAAAAGAAAAATTTGGATATATCCCATCTTTATTTTATTAAGATCTTGTTCCTTCTTCCTCTTCTTCGTCCTCCTTCCACTTCTTCTACAACTTCACCTAGCATGTTAAAATGTAAAACTTAGCTCTACCATTTTCACTGTAAAATGGTAACTATAGCTAGGAGTAACTAGTAAGTAAGACTTTTACTTTTACCGTACATGCGTCAACGGTCATCCTAGTTTCACTTTAATGCCTAAAATAAATAACCCATGTAGAAGAGCATGCATGTTGATGAAATGAGAGAAAGAAAACGTTTTCACCTTCTGTTCTTGTCGATGATATTTTTTCTTATTATGCTACAGTACATGGGTCAGGGAGTTCTGAGCAGAGTTATAAGTGCGAAAAGAGCAATATCACGAGGTTGATAGTAAGAAAGAGAATCCCACTTAGCTTCTCAGTTTCTTGTCTCTTTTGTCGCCACGTAGAATAGCATACTTCATTTATGAGAAGTGGGAGGGGAGAAGAGGGTTTCCTGGTGAGCAGGATTGGTTGTTTTTTTTTCTTTCTCCAATCTAAGGCACCTGCACCTATTGCATTTGCTCTTGTTACATTCGCCCTATTTTTGTCTGAGGCAAACACCATTTGAATAGTCATTATTGACGTATGGTTTGGGAAGGAGTATATATATATATATATTTATTATCTAGCCCTCTCAATTTGGAGTCTAAAGAGCACCCACATGCCATTATTTATAGGCACAGAAAGAAGCGGACAATACTTTAACAAGTGGGGTAGTGCCCTTAGCATGCGCCATTTTGCACCATATATTTACGTGCACATTATGCTAATAGATGGCGCATTTGATGACAATTAATGTCTAGTACCAAAATGGATGGGGATGGATCATGCATCAGTTTTCCAGTATAGGGGTCCTACAAAATACGGCTCAATTTATCTTCTTGCTAATTGGATTTGAATTCTCTTACATATGGTTTTAAACTTGGGGGATCTTCTTTTAGTTTATGTGCTGGGTCAGTGTAGTGCCCTCTATTTTTGCATTTTGTTGTGAGACTGTTGCAGGGCTTTTGTGTGTAAATCACTGTCTACACTCTACATTGTCTGTCTTTGAGTTGAAATAGATTTTGGCCGCGGTCCAAGTGTTGGTGCTTGTGCTTGGAATATGCATGGTATAGTGAAATGCTTTAATTAGTGCTTTGATGTGAGAGTTTGGGTGAAAATAGATTTTAGGAAAGTAAACTATGGGGACAGACGAGGGGAAATCTTGTAATGGTTCAAACAAGGAGCAGGTCCAATAATTGATTGGTCGGGGTAAGTGCCCTCTACCCCTCCCTTTTGTTAGTTATCCATATAGAATAGGGTGGGTGGGGTAATAATTTAAAAGTGATTTTTACAGTTTAATTGTTATTTTTTTTATAATAAATTTGATGTAATGAAGATGTATATGATTATTGCATGTGCACAAATATTATAATCAATAGTGGTGAAATATTATAACTTGTAGTTAACATCAGGCTGATCTATGCGTTTCTCTATGTCTAGATTATTGTCAGAGTATTTTTTTAAAAATAGATGATCAAATCAACTAAAAGCCATATTGGTAAAATATTGTATTTTGTATTAGATATATAAAATCTATAAACAATTATATTGCTTCTTGTTTAGAATAGATTCCCCTCGGAAGAAAATAAGGGAAAAAAAAATGGTACATGTATACCTTATTAATTGAGGTATATTTTGATGTGAAACAAGCGTGATGTACCTTATCACATGATTCCAATTCTAGTACTTGCCATTATTTATGAATCAAAGAAAACCTTTTCTTCCAGCAAAAATAAATAAACAAATAAAAATAGGATTTTTTATATGAATATTACACTTTACAAATAAATTTATCAATATATAACAGTTTTTAATTTAATTATCTAAATATTACAGTTTTTAAAAAATTAGAAAAAAAACATAACCGGCATGTGGAGACCATTAGATAAGCCAATAGTCACGTGTCATGTCCACATTGAACACGCTGGTAGCCCCATGACATGTCATTTCTTGTATATAAGAATAAAAAAAAAAAAAAAGTTGCACAGGAAGGGACATGCCAATCGGCTATTAGCGTGTCTCACGTGGACACATCGTGTAGCCACTGGCACGTTCGGTGGTCCTTACATGTCTGAAATGCTTTTTATTTTTTAAAAAATTGTAATATTTAGGTAATTAAATTAGAAAATGTGATAAATGTGTAATTTTATTGCTAAAGTATAATATTCAGGTCAATGAGCCAAAAAACATACTTCTTTTCTAAGTTTTCCTTTATTTATTTATTTTTCATTTGGTGATTAATTATATTTTACCACAACAAAAATTGGTGACCAATTTGATCCCAAGGAGTAATTTAATTAGTTTATGCTATTTTTATGGTCGAAGAGGTTCTTATAATTCAAGTTCAAAATTATCTAATGAATGCTTGTTATTGGGTTTATCTCTATTAAATAAAATTTGATTGCCCATTAGTATATATGATTTTTTAATGGAATATATATATTTTGGAAAGACATAAATTGATGATGACTTCTTTAGGAGTTTGGGATTTAGTATACGAAAATAGAAAAAAAAAAAAAAACAATTAAGAGGTGTCCAAAAAAATATATATACACAAACAAGGAATATATTTTGTTTTTGTTATATAATGGCATGGAGTTCGATCTTAGCTTCCTCCATACTACTTAATTTTTTTACTATTAGACCATACCTAATAGATTACGTACAAAGAATATTTTGAGATTAAATTTAAGAGAAAATAACAATGTTAAGTAGTTGACATAGCCGGAAGCTATGGTGCTTGATTGTTTAATACTTAGATCACATGAGGGTTAAGTCTCTTTTTATATTGTCTTATGCTATTATTGTTATGTTTCTTAGCCTATAAGAAACATGTTAATTTTTTTAGTGATATTGAGATCGACCTCAAGACTTATGAGTTTTGTATTTGAATCCAGAATCATATATAGTCAAAGTAAAAAAAAAAAAAAAAACATGTTAACCCTAAAGAGCTATAGATACTAATTGAATTATTTGTCCAACTAAAGCTCAACTGGCCCACTAGGTGCAAACTTCAGTCTAATTCTATTAGAACCACATGCCTTAACTATTTTTCATTATGAATTATTGACTTAATCTAAATCACAGGACAAGATAGGCTTATCACATTATTATATTCTCCTACAAAAAAGGGGTTAAACTACCATTGTCAAAGAGTTTTGACTCGTGTGATTATAATTAAAACGAAAGTAAAGGTGAGTTTAAATAGAGAACTACCCTGCTTAAAAAAGTATTTTATTATGCAGATGATTTTTAAGTTTTTTTTTTTTTTATATAGATATAACAATGAAGAAGCTTTTTTTTAATTTTTTTTTTTTAAAGATGTTTAGACACATGTTGCAAAATTACTTTTTTTAATGATGAGATTACAAAAATGGGCATCAAAAAACAATTCTTTAATAGGAGCGTTTGCCATTTGGTTAGCTCAAGTGAAGTATTTATGCAAATCACTTACTCTTCTTCTTCCCCTACCTCACTTTCTCCTGTCCCCTTAATGCAAATCACTCTCCCCCTCTCACCTCACCAACCCTATCTACTTGTTTGTGAACTTATTAGTGGAGGTTTAGCCACAAACTAGACTAACCCACCTACATCACATAGATTCAATAATTTCATTTTTAATATTAAACCACTTTTCTTATGAAGAAGATTATGTATGGTTAAGCTAATTACTACTGTGATTTTGATTATTCTAAAACACTTCATGAAATAGAAATCCTTGTCATTCATTATCTCGAGTTGAAGATGTAAAGCTATGTATGCAAAGAGAAAGTGCTGCTATTTCATTACTATTAGGTTTTGAATCTTGGGTTTGGTAGTCCCAATCTTGCTGAACTGTGGGCGCTAGCAGAGGGTTTGAAATTGGCTAATAACTTGGGCATTACAAACCTGTCAATTGACCCTATTTACTCCTCTTTTGTTGTGAACTTGTTTGAAAATTCTGAACAATCCCATCACCATTTTCCTCTTATGGAAATGTATAGGCACATGATGCAGGAACTAACCCAATATGAGATGCACCATACTTTTAGGGAGGCGAATGGAGTGGCTAATAATCTAGCTTGAGGTGCACATGAGATACTACCCACTTTTAAGGCGTTTGAGACACCACCTAGTTTTTTAGAGTCTGTTATGTATTTTGATGCCATAGGACAACTAGGAGCATTATTCACGACTAATTTGGGATGATTATATTGAACTTATTTAAATTTGGCTTTGCTTTTTAATGCATTTCCTTTGAACCAAAAAAAAAAACAAATAATCATCATTGATGTTTTCATCACTTCGAATTTCTTAATTTAATGTAATTTCTTTAACTGATTGGTGTAATATGGACTACTATACAATATCTAAAGAAAGGACGCAAGAAATAATCAATTATCAAAAAAAGTAAAAAAAAAAAAACACATGTAATAAGGGCTGCTAGGGTTTGAGAGAGAAGTTTTTCTTTCTCCCTAAAAAATCACATGCTTCTGCAACTTTTCTCTGGCAAGGTCCAACTTCTCTACTACCTTTAAGTGTGACTTTTTCTGGTAAGTTCGGCCCTTTTCTTGTTGCTCATCTTCTCTTTCTTGTAAGGTTTCCGTCTCCTTCTCTTGTTCATTTTCTTGTGCTCCGCTTTGGGGCTGCTACCGTACTGTTTTATTTAATTGTATGTATTTTTTTAGGTATTTTGATTTGTCTTTTCAATAAATTATTCAAATCTATCAGTTGTATTTTACATACTCTTATTGTTCAAAGGTATTGTAGTATTCTATGGGGTTAATCCATCATATTGAATCTCTACTTTGGATAGATCTCAAAATTTTTATGTCATATTTCATGTGTTCTGTAAAGATAATACTTCAAATAAATTGAGTGTTTAATTTTGCTGTAGCACATTCGGTATTTTTCTCCGCCATTAAAGATGCTTTGTCGTTGAATGTCAATGGCCTCTATTTTGCCAAGACCTGGAGCCATGTCGTTATTCACCTTTTAGTATAAGAAGAAAAATGTAAAATTTTATTTTGAGGTATTAAATTTTTGAATTTCAAGAAATATTATATTGAGAATTTCATATATTGTTATTTATTATTGTATAAGTGCCGATTGATTTAATACAATGAATATACGTTTCTCATAAAAAAAAAAAATTAATGATTTATCTATAAATCTAATAGCACTTGTTTTAATCTTAAAAGCTAAAGGGTTCATAATTTTATTCCGACCGTCTGCTCCCCTCCTTTTTCATTAGTGCTTTGCGCTATCTTGTAAAAAAAAACGCAAGAAACTGATACAACAGGATACATTCCTACTCAATAGTTAAATATTACATTATCAATTATTAAATGCTTTATTAACTAAATTAACTCTGGATGTGCTGAGCTGCCATCACAATCATTGATGACGTATTTACCATTCTAGAAGCCGTACCTGAAGAACTTTATTATTGTATTACTTAGTGTCTATGCTTTGGTGTTCAATCTCATTCTTCTTTTATTTAACTCTTTACTCTTTTTCTTAATGAAAACTAAATATTGTATTTGATTATTTAATGGTGCCACAACGGTCAGCGACAGCACCGTTTAATTTATGTAAGGCAATGAAGAAAATTGCCTCTTCAGTTTTTAAACTTTTGATGCTTTCTGATAAAATTAACAAGTAAGTTATATTATATTCTATGAATTTATGATTGATGCTTTTAATATATTACATTATCGTTCAAAAAATAAAATTTATAATTAATATGTTACATACTATAAATTTATATAATTTATGTTTCTATGATCATATAAATTTCATCTCACATGTCCTGCTCACAGTGACTTACGCATCGTGCGGGAATAGNTCCGAGTCTTGCTCACCGTGACTTACGCATCGTACGGAAATAGTACTAGTATTATATAAGAATAGGTAATTGAAATAAATAGGATCTATGTGTAGCATGATCACAATGTGACGGCTGTCTTTATTATTCCCCATAACGAATGTCACGGGCTGTTAAATGGGTTTTTCAATTGGGGATAAGATAGTGATATAAGATTCGATGGTGAAGTATATCCTAAAAGGGAATTTGCCTATTTCATCCACAAAAATACAAAAGGTAGTTTATGTGGTTTTGCTCATGCATTGGCTAATTTAGTAATTCTACACTTAAACAAATAATCTCATTCTTCATAGCATTTAAGTACTGGTGTGAATGGATGTATCATTGATTGATCGGATAATATCCCATAAGGATAAGGTAAAATAGAAACATTTTGATGACTGGTTTTTACATTTTCTTTCTTAATATAACTCTTCTATTTTGAAAAGAAAATAAAATGGAATTAACTATTGGTAAAAGTAGTTAAATATAAGAGTTTATTATTGTGGAGTGTTAGAACTTGGTATAAAAAATTCAATGGTACTAAAAGAAAGTATCGTCTAAGTACATACCTATTATACTAAGAAATTATTAAATATTTTTTAGTGTTATATGATTATTCTGTTTATATATATAATTATCATACGTAAATCTTATAATTATTCTTGTCATTATATGTAATTATTATGTTAAAATATAAACTAAATAATCATATATAAACAAAATAATCACGTAATATAAATANTCATATATAAACAAAATAATCATGTAATATAAATATATTTTAGTCATTTTACACTTTATGATATGCAGTTATTTAAAAGACACTTTCTTTTAACACTAATAATTTTTTTACATCAAATTTTACAGCCCAAAATAAGAAACTCTAAATAAAAATAGAATTTAGATCTCATATTTGACACTTCTAAACGAAAAAAATAAAAATAAAAAATTTAATGCAGTATCTTATCAATAAAAGAAGAAAAAATATTTATAAGCCGACAAACAACATCAACAAGGGCACAACGCCTACCTGTGCGACTGACTTGTGCCATTCGTACCGTTTCNCGCCTACCTGTGCGACTGACTTGTGCCATTCGTACTGTTTCATTGGTAAAATAAAAATAATGTGCATGTCATATTTAACGTTTCTTATATTTATTTTTACATTACAACGAAAACATTTTAATCTTTCTATTTTCTACCTTACTACTTTCATCTCTATCAACAACGCCGTAGTTCTGCCCTTCAATTTATTAGATATAAAATTATTTCTTAATTTTCATCTAATAATTTAAGTTTTTGAAATGAATTGATTCCCTTAAAATAAATTAAAATGACTTGATGAAATGAAAAAAATGAAAGAAATAAATAAAAAATATATATGTTTGGTAGTACTTTAAAAAGGGAATTATTATTCCCTTAGAAAATGCTCATTCCATTTAATGAGGGAATGGACATTTCATCCAACAAATGATGGAATGCCCATAGAATTCCTTTAGGACTAGTCTATTTCAAAAAATTCATATCCATAAATTTTAAAATTACAAAAATATCCTATTATTAATGGATCTCAAATAGTTGATATTTATTAATTATGAAATTACAAAAGAGGCAATTATTATGAAATAAATATAAAAATTTAAGTCAATGATATTATTATCATTGAATAATTATTTTCATTCCCCATAATACTTTGTTTTATCATATTAAACACAAAATAAATCTGGACAACACCAAATATGGCCGTGAGAATAATGATTCCCATTCGCATTCTCATTCCATCAAATTTTATTCCAATAAACCAAATTAGCTTAAATATAGTATTGAAGTCTCTTTAATTAATCAATTAGAAAATTGATTTTGGATGCCACCACTTTCTTAATTAACTTAAAATTTTAGTATATATATAATATGAGTGAGTTTGTGCTTTATCCATGCCTCAATTTCAATAAGGTTTTTTGTCACTCGAGAAAGGGAGTGTGTTAAATATAAAATTGTTCTTGTGTCTTCACTTAATAACTTAGGCTTTTAGGATAAATTGATTTTTGACACAACTAGCTATACAACACAACTTCAGTGACCTTATTATGATACTCACTCCACAGTTTTGTATGTTGCTTATTTCAATCCACTGGACAATCATTCACATCTCCATATCCAGATTAGGGACTGCAAGAGGTCCTTCGTCAACCTCAACTGAAGGTGATCCCGCTGAAAGCAACTTAGCAGTAGTAGACCTGTTACCTAAATGTCACGAGACTGTAGTCTTCAGCTCATGCCAGCAGTTTGTCCGTCTCGCTTTCAATTGGGACAACACCAGCACACCAGTCCTCAAGGGATATCAGTTTCCCCAATTTTGTGATAAAGTTTTTGTATTTATAGCTGCTAGGTTATTTTGACTGTTATGGCTGTTTGGCTCTGGTGTGTAATAGTTGTTCTTGTTTGTACATGATTTTCCTTTCAGTGTGTTCCAAAATGACTTTCCTAAAAATTAAAAATATGTAAATGATTCAAAAAAAAAAAATTATACGTTTTGCAATTTCAGATTAATAAGTTAACACTATATCCGTCTTCATCTTTGCCACCAAGCTGTGTACATCCAGGACATTTTCCGATACATAAGCTTTTTTCCGAACAAAAAGAAGTTTAAAACTTCTCTTATACCAAAAATTAACCAATCTTTTAAAATAACTATGGTAACTCAAATGAAACTTGTCTAATAAGAGTTTTGCTAGGTAACACTTTGTTTTTTACCCCAACACATTAAAGCTTTAATCTACTTTGTTTAATGCACACTACACTTCTATTGTATATGCAACTAGTTTTGTGAAGCAAGACTTTCTCCACCAATAACTAGTTTTAATGTCTTATACTTTTCAGTTGAGAGCAAATTCGATTAACTAGAATAAAAAAGCCAAACATCAAAGAGAAAAACTAGAGAATCTTCCATCAGGCCAACTCCAAGAACATCCCTGGCCCATTTTGCTAATTTATTATCAATGGAATTTCCAGCTCTCTTTAAAAGTGATCGACCCAATATATACAGTACATTTAAAATGACAATACATTATTAAACGACTTGTAGCTGAGTGGTATTAAGACCGTCCTCAGCACTTGTGGATTCTGTGTTCGAATTCAGAATTGTAGCCAAAATACCAAAAAAAAAAAATGACAATACATTTACACTTAAATTTCTATATATCTTTCACACATGCACACATGTTAAAAATTTTATTTTAATGGACATGCCAAAATTCAAATAAACCTAATCTGATCCACACAAACCATTTTTGTATGGCTCAGATAGTTTTATATTGCCTTCACCTCTTAAAAGAGGTTTAAACCTATCATTTCTCTTTCTACTAAGATGTAGTAGGTACATGTGAATAATAAGAAAATAAAGTCTACCTCCACACCCACTAGTATTATTTGAGTTATTAAATTAAAGTTTTGTTTAAAAAAAAATTGTAAAACTTCAGTGAATTGTTATTTATTTAGATGTAGGTGTGTATAAATGTGAAGTGGTGTGTTGCTGAATTTTGTGTATGTATATGGACTGCAAATTTGATTAAAACAATAACAATTTTACACTAGAACTTTAATTTAAGATTTTGATGATGCAAACCAGTGAAGGTGTGAATAGGTTTATTATTTGCGTGAGTATCTATTACAAAAATATTACTTGCACATTACGAATTAGAGTCACCATTGCACATGTGTTTGAATTTAATTTGCAATATCATAATACAGATAGAGACGAAACCTATGATATGCCCATTTGCAAGAGTTTGACTTATAAATAGAAAAACTCCATCCTTAATGCATGATTGGTTTAGGTGGCGCTATGCACTTACTCAAATTTATGAAAAAAAAAANATCGAAAGAATAATGCTTTTTAGTCAAACAAAATTTATTAAAATTTTACGAAATTATTTTAAATACGGTTGTTGAATAAAATAAAGTGATAGAGACCATATATTCATTGATCCAAATGTGACTATAAGTACACTTCAATTTAATAATAAATTTGTCGAAAAAAAAGTCTAATTACTAAGCATTTTCCAACTCAAAATAACCTTTGGTTCTGAGATAAAAGTAATTTTGAGATTTTTATGGTTCAACCAAAGATGTTGCTGAGTGTAATTGGAACTGGTAATTTTTCACTGAAGTTACAATGCTTTCAGTGTAGAATCTCACTGCAGCCCTAATTTTCCAAGAAATTTGACGTTGCGGTAGAGAAAGTATGCAAATGGGAAAATCTTACATCCAAACAAAAAGCATTGGTAGGCATGATTGAAGTGCAAGGACTTTAACACGAGAGTGGTCGGCCCTATTTGCGGGCAGCAAGCAAAGGGAAAAGGTGATTGTGGTGGGTATAGCCCCAAAGCAAAGGAAACCAACGCAAATTGCAATTTGCAAGCTTGAGAGAAAGCTATGATTTGCCATTGAAATTGGTGGGTCCAAACTACTTTGACAAACTGTTGTTTGAGTCACCGACAGTGATATCGGGGTTGTAGTTTGCTGACACACTGTGAGTAACTGATGATGCTCTTCTCTCCATTTAGGGCACTCCCAGTACTCTCAAATTCTTTTCCCTCTTATTTTGTTTTTGTTTATTAGGGAATCATCATCATCATCGTCCACATTTTATTGTCATTGGTAGTTTACTCATGGTCTTGCTGTAAGAAACCAGGGCAGAGGTGAAGTGAAAACTGTTGGTAGGACAAGGTATACTATATATTATCCTTGCATTGTACTTGGTAGGACTCAGTATAGTTCTAAGCTTGGTTTGATTTCAAACCAGCAAACAGCCCCCTCTATTACCATTGTTATCAATACAAGAAAGAACAGAAAAGAAGAAGAAAAAAAAACATAAAAGATGCCCTCACGTGTGATGCCACTGAAACAAGACAAAACCTATATAAGGGTTATAAATCTGGAGATGAGAAAGGATGGTTACTTGCACACACATATAGCGTAAAAGGTATTAAAAATCTTAAAAAATTCATCTAGTTAATTAAATTGTAAGTAACTTTAATGAAATTTGGATATTTTCATTTCTTGAAATATATTGTAAAAAGATGTGTATTTATAAGTATATATGCAAAAGAAAGAAAAAAAAAAGATCAATGGCCATATGATTCTTTCAAGAGATGTCTGAAAGAGTCTTTCTATTTACAAATTTATAAACTAATATATTTATTAGAATAATGCTACTTACATACATGCTATCCTTTTAAGAGGTGTAAAAGAAAAATAAAAAAATTAATTAAAGTTTAAAGGAGTCTAATTAAATTCAGATACTTTAATATATACAAAACTGGACAAAAAACGGTGTATTTACAAGAATGAAGAAAAGGTCTTCGAAGATAAGATTTCTCAAGAAATTTGGGAAGGAGCCTATATATATTCATTTTCAATATGTTCACATAAGAAAAATGAATGTAATGTTTTGAATTTTAAGTGAGTCTGGTGTCTTCCTGTAATCTAAATAGGAAAAAAAAAATGAACCCTTATCCGGAAAAAAAAGGTAAAATGAACAAAATCTCTTTCAACTTTAGTCCATGTATAAAAAAATTCTTAGGGTTCAAAAACGTGCATAGAACCTCATGAACTCACAATTTATGTGAAAATACCCTTATGTACATTTGACCATTAGTCAATGGACAAAAATGTCATGTACTAGTCATGTGACATAATTAATCTCTAATTTAAGCACATTAATCTCTAATTAGGATTGAATTAGAGGTAATAACTTAAGAAAAAAAACTTTAAACTATAAATTCTAAACCCTAAACACTAAATCTTCTTATTGTTTAAGGTACTAGTGTTCAAGGTTTATGTCTTAGAGTTTAGGGTTTATAGTTTCAAGAGTTCACAGTTTGGGTTTTTTTGTTTAGGGTTTGGGATTTATTGTTTAAGGTTTGTGGCTTATTTTTCTTAATTTTGGGTGTATGTTATCTTAATTACTCCTAATCCCCAATTAGGCATTAAAGTATTTAAATTAGAGATTAATTAAGTTATATAACTCATACATGACATTTCCGCTCATTGACTAACGGTCAAATGGATGAAAGGGTTTTTTTAGATAAATTGTGAAATGTTAAGGGATTCTTTGCAATTTTTGAACCCTAGGAGATTTTTCTCACATGAACCAAGTTTTATAAAAAAATGCATACCACCAACTAGTTATCCTTTTTCAAATCTTCAAATTGAAGGTCTCAATATTTTCTTTCTTCTGTCTCTTTTTTTCCCTCTCTGTTGCCTATTTAATTTTCTTTTGTTATAAGAGAATGCAATGTATTTAGAAAAAAGGAGGAGAATACATGACATAAATAAAATCTTGACACTAACTCTCATACTCCCATGACCATAGCCAAACTATACAAGTCATTGACAACTACCTAAGTTTTACTCAAACACATAAAATACTAATCATTGTTAAATTGAAATAACTAAAAATAAACTTTTTTTTTTTTTTTTTTTTTTTTTGTTTNTTTTTTTTTTTTTTTTTTGCTATTAGGTAACTAGGGTTAGATTTTCAAGCTAGAATATATGGGAAGATAGAGGTTTAAACAAGGGATCTCAAAAAGATGATAGATTCCTGCACCTCAATCTAACAAATAATAGATTGACATGTATTAAGGGCGTGAGTAAATTCTAATATTTTTTAAAGTTTATATTGCCATGTTATTCTGGCTCCAGCACATAGTAAAACAAACATGCAAAATCACGTGGTAGGATCATGTGTTTTTTATTTTTAGAGAGTAGAACCTCTAACTCGATTTATGGATCTGAGAAATTCATATGTACAAGGAGCCCACTCCTTGGCCCAACTTGAAAGATGATAGATAGTGTTTTTTTTTTTTTTTTTTATTTTGCTCGAAGATGATGGATGGTTGTACTCTTTATGAACTCAGGGTTTTCTTTTGGGCCATGAAGTTGGGTTTCAATCAGACTACTAAAATAAAAAACTTAGGGTCTGTTTGATTTCTATTTTTAAAAATTATTTTTTATTTTTAAAAATAAAAAAACTTATTTGATAGAATCATTTTTAAAAATATGTTTTGAAAACTTATTTTTACAAAATTGTTCTAAAAACAAGAAAACAAAAATAAGAGAGGGTTGATTTTTAAAAATAAAAATATAAAAAATACTTTCAAACACATCTTTAATTCTCTAAAAAAATATTTGAAATGGTGCAGGATTTTAAAAGTTTAACGTCGACAGCAGGATTCGAACCTGCGCAGGCAAAGCCCAACAGATTTCGAGTCTGTCTCCTTAACCACTCGGACATATCGACGCACATGCACATGTTTATCATTTTTATAATAATAATCATTATTTAGTGCACAATATTACATTATGAAGCTTGATATTATTTCTATCAAACGAAAGAATGTCAATACGTTTGCAATGAGGAATCAAAATTAAAAAAAGAATTTAATGTTTGAATCAAATAAAATTTTAAATACATAATTGTAATTATATGCTTATGATAACTAATTCAATTTTTTTTTTTTTTTTTAAGTTCCTGCGATAGAAGGAGATTTTGTGCTCCTTGTGAGGAGGGTCAAGAGGGATTGAACCCGCAACCCCATGCTCACATGGCCTTTCATGACCGCTGGGGCTTAATTGCAACAAATGATTGAAGAGAATTGTACTTAGAAGTTTTTCAACTTTTACACAATCGGAAAATGGATTTTATTCTCACTATGTGAGATCTAATGGCAAGAGTTCAAGTGTTGGAACCTTTGTGCTAATTCAGCCAAAAAAAAAAAATACAGAAGGTCTAGGCTAAGTTTTTTTTTTTTTTTTTNTTTTTTTTTTTTTTTTTGTTGCAAAGGAAATTATATTCAAACTAAATAGCAGCGTACAAGGTTTCAAGGGAACATGATTCCCCTTAGGTCTGCATGAACATACAAAGCAAGAAACTCTGGCATAGAACTAAGGATACAACCATCCTCCTGAATTCTTTTTTTTTATTTTTTTTCTTTTGGCCACATGAACTGTCCTCCTGAATCACAAAAGAATGCTTTGGCAAAAAATCTGCACACTGATTGCTTTCATGATACACGTGCTCAACTTGTGTTGGAACCTCTTCATCAATTACCTGCAAATCTAAACCAGAGTACTAAGGGGATGAGAGTCAGGTAAGTTAGCTTCATTTAGGAAAGAATCAGCTATTTGTGAGTCAGATTCTAGCAGCTGACAAGAAATATTAAGACTAGAGCAAGCTCCAATCCCATCTTAATGCTCTAAAGCTCTGCTTTGTTAATAGAGCCCCATCTTATCCTTGCTGAATAGCCAGAGATCCGGCTTCCATGCTCATTCCTTTAAAACGCCTCCAACACCTATTTTTCCAGGATTGCCTAAAGCTGAAGCATCACAGTTAAGTTTTACCCAGTTATAGGGTGGTGGAAACGACCAGACAAATATGGAAGTGGGTGAAGGAACTCCTCTGCTCTCGCAACCTATATGGTAGAATTCAGAAGCAGTGCCTAGAGCTTGATTCATGGCAGAAATGAAGTGGGTATCTTTGCCCTGGAAGACTATTATTTTTGAGTTTCCATATAGTCCAGCATACATAGCAAAAGAATGTGGCCCAAGGGGCATTTAGTGTTGAGAGTGATTTATTGATGAGTCCCGTTAGAAGCCATTGTCTAAGGTCTCCTTGAAATAAATCTTCTTTGCAGGAAAGGTGACACCAGAATCATTTACTAGAAGGGAAATCTCTTAGGGCATGTGTGATGTTTCTTGTCAACCGCATCTGCAGCAGCAGCAGGCATTGGTAACATTGAGACTCCTACTAGCCAGCACATCAGCAATTGGAATGGAGTTATGAGCAACTTTCCAGAGAAAGAGCTTGAGACACAAATGATGAGTAGATTTCCAGATAAGTTTGAATAATGGGTCTGCTACAACATCATCCAGTTCGATGTTATATGCTGATGCAACAGACAAACAACCATTAGGGAGTTCCAGTGGCAACACTGTTCTACAAGAAACGGTGTAATCTCTTTCAGCATAAAAGCAAGCCAATTTGGGATCACAATCATGTAATCTCTTTCTCACTTCTGCAAGCTGCATATCTTTTCCGAACATATCATAAGCTGGTGATTCATTTTCAGAAGGTACAGAAGAGATCAATTACTCCATATGGCCAGACAACAAGCAAAACTCAGCCAACAACACGAAAGTTCAAATTTGATCAGACTTTATAAGGTATAGATCAAGCTTTTAGCCACCTGAGCTCCATATGTTGATTCAACACTTACAGTCTATCTCCACAAACAATGTGATTTCAGGCAACAAGGTCAACTTCATCTCGATCTGGGGGAACTACATCTAATCGCATCATACTCCTATATTGATCAGGAATTGGAGCCCCAGCATGCACACACAGTTCCACCACAGCAGGAGCCTTGCCATGATACCTCTTCAAATTGTTATTCAGAGCAGGCCCCTTCAGATCCTGAACATGCCAGACATAATTTGGACCCACAAGGTCATCTATTGTTGCCTGTTGCCATGCATGCAAACCATTGCGTTGCTGATGCTTCGATGCCTTACACATTCTCACCTTGTGTCCCTTAGGACCCACCTGCAGTTCAGGACAATATCCACAGGTATTCACAATATACTTCTCCATGATCTTCTTTGCTCCTGATATCATCTCAAACCATGAATCCAGTGTCCTTCTACTTAAATCCCCTAGTTTGTTCCTTTCTTCATCACTCAACTGATCTAGATATTCACTGTGATTCTCCATCACCAAATTCTTGGTCTTCTCCATAGGCTTGATCCATATATGAGATGGTTTCACTAAAGAATGATTATTCTTACAAGAAAACTTTCTTTTAGTTTCATCCTCTTCTATTACAGATTCAAAATCTACAATTCTTCCTTCAATACAATATACAGGTTTTGTTCTCCTCTTAGTGGGATACTTTTTAAGGTCTAAACCAGCTTGAATACAGAGTTCTACAATGGCAGGGATACGCCGAATACTATGCCTCTCATCATGCCCAACTCTTGGTTTACCAACACGGTCATAAAGATGAAAGCATTTTGGGAAGGAGATCACATCTTGAACCCCTCCCCTTCTCCAGACATGCGTTGCACTCCGGAAGCCACTATTTGGCCCAGTACAGGTTCGAATTTCATGGCCCACATGACCAATGTGAACCTCATTACAAAATCTGAAAATGATGAAATCATTAAATGAGAACCCAACAAGTAGAAGCCAATAAAGCTCGTTGGATTCGCACTTTAAAACTCCAAACAAATTGAAAGACTAGACCAGTGACACACAAATGCTTAAGAGTCAGTATTATGATTATTTTTGGGTAGCCAAGTTAATATCCATATGTTCTAGTGATTGTTTAAATTTGCTTGTCATCTTCCATTATGATCAGGTAATAGAGCTTTACATCTCCTCAAAGGAATTAATTTTATTAGGAAATCATTAATGAAGAGCAACAATCTACATATAAAGTCCAACGAGGCCATGAGAGAGAGAGAGAGAGAGAGAGACACCTTTATCCAAACCTTTATTGCCAGAGGGAGGTGGTGTGGAGAATGCAGAAACAAGAAAGAAGAACATTAAGAAAACAGACAACCCATTCTACTGAATAAAGCAAATCACATAATTTGGGCAGTCCCAAGTGTAAATGGTATAAAGAATGATTGAATCAATTAACACAGATAGTTAAAAACGGATGGGAGCAAGAAGAATTTTTGCTTAAAAACTTTTTTTCATAAAACAGAAAGATGATATAATTGAAATTATATTGCAAACAATGAAAGAGCATAAGAAACAAAGGGCCCTTAGTTATCCTCAAAAAAGCCAAATATCTGCAAGGCACTATTTCAAATGTATGAAGTTATGACACCAATTGCTTTCCTACCGTGGACATTTCACCATTTGGGTCTTCACACGAAACAATGAGAACCAAAGAGAACAAACCAAATACCATTCAAATTTAACAAAAATCACAATTAAATGAATAAGTGAAACCAAAGGTATGAACTAGCTACCTGCATCGTTGAACAGGAATGACTTGAACAAGTTCTGATAAACCACAGAGGAGAGACTGACGAGCCTGATAGACTCCATGAGCTACCTCAACGAGTTCAGGAACCAATAACCCATTGTCAGGGGGTTCTTCGAGCATACGACAAGGCTGTGCCTTTCGGGATTCTCTCTCCCTTTTGGCCCTTTTGATTAAAACCTTCATGGGCGTCACATATGGCTTCCTCTCTGTCTTTTTCCTGCGAGGCTTGGGTACATCGGAATACAAAGGATCATCTGGGTCCCCTTCTAAAGTTTCAGACGCAAAGAATAGGTTTCTGTTCAACCGGCAAGACAATCGCTTCACAAGAGAAATCTCCGAAACGATTGCAGCTCGCATCTCCTATTGATGTTCTGATTAATTGATCGGAAAATAGTACTCAGTGAGGGTGAAATGCCGTTCTGACGTGATTAGAAATGTTGGTACCATAAAAATGGAGAGACGTGATTTCAAGCTTTGAAGGGGGAAACAAGAAGATAGCGGTCCGAACCAGCCCGGATTGTAGAGCAGCTAGAGCTGNTCTAAAGTTTCAGACGCAAAGAATAGGTTTCTGTTCAACCGGCAAGACAATCGCTTCACAAGAGAAATCTCCGAAACGATTGCAGCTCGCATCTCCTATTGATGTTCTGATTAATTGATCGGAAAATAGTACTCAGTGAGGGTGAAATGCCGTTCTGACGTGATTAGAAATGTTGGTACCATAAAAATGGAGGGACGTGATTTCAAGCTTTGAAGGGGGAAACAAGAAGAAGATAGCGGTCCGAACCAGCCCGGATTGTAGAGCAGCTAGAGCTGCAGCAATGCCGGAGTTCGGAATTCAACCCGACCCATTTCTAAGGGCTTATTTGGCTGGCGGAATAGTGGAATAGTGATTCTATTCCTCTCCTGCCTCTATTTCATTTAACAAAATAGGTATGTATAATATTTTTCTAAGGAAAATTATTCTAGGAACTTCAAAAAAAAAAAAAAAACAAAAAACAAAAAAAGAGTTCCAAAATACTAAAGCATGAGCCAGTGTAAATTTAGATAGTGTATAAATAATATTATTTGATGTAAACTAAAGCAAGCATGTGCTTGTCACGTGGTAAAATACTGTCTAAATTTCAAATGTGTAGTTAAGGTAAGGATACTTTTGATATGCCATGGTATGATTTTTGAAATTAGAAGGGAGGTGAGGTTGACACAATTTTACAAATTTATTTTCATGTTTTACTTAGAAATTTTAAATATAATACACCACTGCATTTACATTTATCATAAACATTTTGCTAGAAAAAGTACCAACTCATTACAAGCTCTAAATGCACTAATCTAATGACTGCAGAGATGAGAAAATATAGTTATAGCTTGAATCACATCTATACTTGAGCTGCAAGGTTCATCTGGTCCATCCATGATGCAATGGTTGACCTTAATTTTTCTAATAAGGTTGACATCACTCCTTGCTTATAGCGAACTGAATGCTTAGGTTTTGCTTCCTCTATTTGGGTATCATTAAGGTGTGCTTGGGTGCAAGCCTTGGGTAAAGGAGTGCCTTTATAAACCTTGCATACTTCTCTTTCAAATGTCTCATAATCCTGCAGCAAAATAAGCATTTCTTGAAAATTTTGGTTGATCTATAATTTTGTAATTTTACTTATTCTAAGATGATCATATAATGCTGTTAATTGCAACAGATACATGTAATCATTAATTAGAGGTATGACTCAGTGAACTGAAAAATGCCTGAGAAAAAAATTGTAAAACTCACATCATACAGTGGTTTTCCATTCACAACAACCCATGGAACAAATCGATGAGGAGGCTCCAAGGCATCTGTTTCAGCTGCATACTTTAGCTCCAGCTGCATAGAGAAGGTAAATGCTACTTGAGAAATTTTTGGCCAAACTATGAAATACAGACTCAAAGCGCATCTGTTTTAGCTTTTGTACCATCAGGAGGCAGTAGCAACATTTCACAAGTTTTGCAATGTACAAACTTTTTTTTGCCAAATTATCACAATGAAATATGAGAATGTGCAGAAACTACGTAAACGCAGTTCTATTATATCAGTTTCATAATAGTCACAGCAAATGTGCCTTAGCATTCTATTAATAGAAAATAATCCAAAAGTTGCACTACTTCAAGGTTCAGAAAAAATCATAAATGAGGGCCAAGTTTTACTCAAGTATTGTATATAGGGCTAATTAAAACTACTCTCGATTAGTTATGCCATTTGTTGACTTAATGATAAGAAAAAGCAGTAAACGAACATATCACTAGTCAGCTAAAATCTTTTTTCTTTGTCAGACATACTCAGTTACTATCAACAGAATTACTCTCCCAATTTTATACAGAAGAGACTGGTAACTGCTTGTTGACATGGCTTTAATCTCTCAGCAATGGGCTTTTCTTATATAATTTTCTCAGAAGAGGAACTCATTGCAGTTATATTCATAAACTTCTAGTTCTAATCGGGAATCAAGAAGGCTAAAGCAATACTCTATATTTAAGAACATTGTACTTAGTTGGCATAATGAATTCTCATGGCAATTCTGCATTATATTTCTCAAGTTTTCAGAAGTTTGTTTCATTTCATGTTCATAAATCTTCCAAGTTCCTCATTGAAATTTAGATGAGAAAAGTTATTCGAAAAAAATAATATTATAATATCAGTAATCTTTTCATGGTGATGGAAAATTATGTACCCGGTACTCCCATACAAAGTCCTTCAGCTAGTATAATAGCAATTTTAAGAAAAATTGAGGGCGATACAAGTTGAACTTTGCTGAGAAAAATTTACAAACTTGGCCATAAATCCTCAAAGGCTAGCAATCCTGTTATTTATATATTTCACTTTCCTGACGAGAGAATGACAGAAATTGCAAATTACTGTAATTGAACTTAAGGGGAAGACCAGAAATTAAAGCTAGTGAATATATACTACTGCCTCCAAAAGAGCGTGACACAGCAAAGATAACTCATGCAACAATGAAACTTGGAAAATAAAACTCATGGCCTAACTGAATCAGGGAGGATCACAAACCTCTTCTCCGAGCGCACCCTTGTAGCAATCAACAACAGGTTTTGGATTGAGACCTAACTTCTGAAAACAAGATTCCCACTCATGTGACATATGCTCAAGCACCAGAGTCTCAATGCAATAAATGAAGGAAAAATGCCTATCCTGCAACAAGGTGAAAGCATATGAATACATAGCAATATTATGGTATCAATTATCATGGAATGGAAGTGTATTTTAATTTTAAGACTAAACCAACAGTGTTATAGGTTAAGCATAATGTTTGCATTAGCAAAACCAGATGAACATCACACCATAAATGTAAGAAATTTTCACAAATTTATAACTAATCAAAATTTTTCTTGTGTAACTATTATAATTTGCTCTACCTTATACCAGCATTAATATCTTTCCAATTTCAACTTATCCAAATTACCATGGTCCTCCACCCGCCCCCCCTCTCTCCTTTTTCCTTCTGCCCAATCAAATAAACACTAGCACAAGTAGCAAAAAGAACAAAAGTCCCCAAGGGGACACCCCAATGGTTGACCACTCAAACTTTCATCATGGAGGTCCCATGGTGGGGTGGGGATTTTGGAGGGAATAGGCTACCCCTGTTATATAGCCTCTGGTGGACAAAGAAATAAAGAACAAAAGAAGAAACACTAATATTTCAGTTTTTTGAAGAGTAATGATATGTAAATAAATTTTGAGCATTCTAGTTCACAAACTGTACTAGTTTTAGTTCAGCTGCTCGCACTTGAACTTTTTTCTGTGTAACTCAAATTCTGCCACTCAGGAGAAATGTTGTACCGAAAGGTTGTGTGTATACCATTATCCATTTGAACCAGTTTGCTCAACTTTTCATTACCAAAAGCAAAGTCTTACCACTTCAGGCCAGGCGTTAATTGCACAGGCTTCCACGGTGTTGAGTAAGCACTCGTATGGACCATGCTGCAATCGTCATGAAACAAAAACTCAACTCACTTTCAACCAATTTAAACACACCCAATAGTACAGTGATGACACCAAATAGGGAATTCAGAGAAAATGAGAAATCAGACCATTTTTACCAATCACAGAGAGAGGAAAGAACGAAAAGGGGGAAATTACGAACTAAATTCAATTCCAACAGATACTCAGAAAATTCAAAGCTTTGAAACATTATATAATCGAAAACGTAAAAAGTATCGAAAACCCACAAGAGGGAAGTTGAGAGAACCTGGCAGTTAATGGTATGATTGTCTTTCACTTTAACATTACCCGATGGAACAAGCTTGAGATCGACGATGGACATAAGGTCGTCCTTGAAGAGTTTGGGGAGGTAATTGACGATGAAATCAACGCTGTCGGGGCATAAGGATTCATAGTACAAATCAAAGGAGACCTTCTCAGATTCAGATGATTGGGTTCTGGAAGCTGAAGAGGGAGAAAATAAAGCGAAGAAGGAAAGGTAAAAGAGAAGTGAAAGGGTCATTTTGAATGAAGAAAACATGGCCGAAGAAGCTAACTTTGAGATGGGTTTCTAGCTGTTGGGTCAGCAGCAGTGCTGCAATAGAATTTATAACACTATTTTTTAGGAGACGTTTACCACGTAAATAGAAAAACATCGTAAAAGGGTATCCTGTCTGCAACATCCATTAATTCCGTGACAACTAAGCAAACTGAGGTCCTACATTAATTTAAAAAATATATATCTCCTTGAAAATCTTTAAAGAGTATAACTCAATCTCCTTAAAGCTTCATGGTTGCCCCTTCTTCATTGAAACAGAAACAGAAAACTTCTTCCACTTTAACAAAACCTAGTTCAAACGGCATGTTTTCCATCTGAAGAAGACTCGTTGCTTTTGGATTTTGTTCTCTAGTTCATATTGTTGAGTTTGGCTTTCCCAACAGAGGAGTAGAAATATACGTGGGTATTTTAAAAACAATTGCAAAGCTGGGTTTCTGCACAAGTTGGTACTCCCTCCCATAACAAACTCAAGTTATACCATTTAAGCAATTTGTCAAACACGTTCTATTCATGTTTAGAACCCTATAAGAAAAGAATTGCCTGACTGCCCTGTAAATAGATCCTAAGACAATTTCATTACCAGCATCAACCAAAAAAGGCACAAAGAAAACAAAATTGTACACATAGCTTTGCTTTCTCTCTCTCTCTTTGTCTTGAAGCCAATGCCTATATAACCTACCAGTAATAGTGAAAACAAAAGGATTACGGAAGGCATATTTTGGAATGGCAAAATGAAAGAGCAATTCGGCTATGAACTCTTTTTCCTCTTTCTCTATTTCTTTCTATATGGCTTTGTTGCAGAATATTCAAGGATTCGAGGTCTTCAATGAAAGACAAATGCTTATTGCACAGCACTTCAACTCACTGTCTCAGTCTCAGTCTCACTAGCTCAGGTGACACTATCTGTGTAATACATGAATCCAGTTAGATTCAAATTATGTATGCCAACTAAGCTAATATGTGAATCTAAATAGTGCATAAATAAATAAAAAGTCACCTCAGTATTAGAGCGCAAGCTTTCCAAGCCTGATCAGAATATAGAATTTAGCACCATATTTGTTGTAAACTGAAGCACGTGCTTGTCATATGGTAAATTACTGTTTAAATTTCAGATGTGTAGTTAACAGCATGGATACTTTTCTTATGCCGTGGAAAAATTTTAAGAGCCATGTATATAATTTTTGAAATTAGAAGAAAGGAGGTGAGGTCCACACAATTTTACAATCATGTTTTACATTGAATTTTGAATATAATACACCACTACACAGTCTGCACTTATATTTATCATAAACATGATACACAACAGCGTTTGCTACAGAAAGTATCAACTCATTACAAGTTCTAAATGCACTAATCTAGGCTAGGGACATCAGATATGGGAAAATATACTTATAACTTCAATCACTACAAGAGGACAGGGACAAACCCATCACAATTAATAACTCACATGAAGCCATGGCACATTTATACTCCAGCTGCAAGGTTCATCTGGTTCATCCATGATGCAATGGTTGATCTTAGTTTTTCTGATAAGGTTGACATCGCTCCTTCCTCATCGCAAACTAAATGTTTGGCCTTTGCCTCCCCTATTTGGGCAAGACTAAGGTATGCTTGGGTGCAACCCTTGGGTATAGCAGTGCCTTGATAAGCCTTGCATATATAGCTTATAAAGTTCTCATAATCCTGAAGCAAAAGAAGTATTTCTTAGAAATTACAGTTAATTTGTAATTTTGTAATTTTGTAATTTCACTTATTCTAAGATAACCATATTTTGCTGTTAAATGCAACAAATACATGTAAACTATTCATCCAAATGTTAATTAGAGATCTGACTCAGTGAAAAATGCATATACTGTAAATGATGTACATTTGGCCTGAGAAACAATTGTGAAACTAACCTCATATAGTGGTTTTCCATCAACAACTACCCATGGAACATACTTATGAGGAGGCTGCAGGTCATTTGTTTCAGCTGCAAACTGTAGGTCCAACTGCAAAGAGAAGGTAAATGCTACTTGAGAAAAATTTTGGCCGAACTATGAAATACAGACGCATAGCCCATCTGCTCTGGCTTTTGTACTATCAGGAGGCAGTAGCAACACTTTGCAAGTTTGGCAATAGAACAAAAAAGTTCTTTTCCAAATTATCTACAATGATATATGAATGTGCAGAAGCTACACAATGGTAGTTTTACAATATCAATTTTTAATAGCTGCAACAAGGTAACTTCAAGTATTCTATCAGTAGAAGATAATTCAAAAATCACCCTACATTGTAGTGCTTCAAGGTTCCATAAATCATAAACAAGAGACAAGTTTTATTCAAGTAATTGTATATAGATCTAATTAAAACAACTCTTGATTAGTTATGCCATTTATTGACTAAATGATAAGAAAAAGAAGTAAATGAGTTATGATGTAATCATAATGTCAGCTAGACCATTGTCACTTGTCAGACATGCTCAGTAGTTGACATACACTAAGTCAAAGGTTTAACATACTCAGTAACTAACAACAGATTTACTCTCCCAATTTTATATAGAAGAGACTGGTAACTGTTTGATGACATGGCTATAGTCTCTCAGTACTGGGCTTCTCTTATCAATTTTTCTCAGAAGAGGGCAATCAATGCAGTTATAGTGTCAAACTTCTAGTTCTAATCAGCACAACCCATTCTCATGACATTTTTTCCTTTCTATTTCTCAAGTTTCCACAAGTTTGTTTCATTTAGTCGTGTTCATAAATCTTCCAAGTTTTTCATTAAAATTTGGATGAGAAAATTTATTTGAGCAAAATATGATATCATATTAGTCATCCTTTCATGGTAATGGAAAATTATGTAACTAGCACAAAGTCCTCCATTTAGTATAATAGAAATTCGAAGAAAAATTGAGGGCAATACAATTTGAACATTGCTGAGAAAAAATCACAAACTTGGGCATCAATCCTCAAAGGCTAGCAATTTGTACAATTCTTTTTCATGATGAGAGAGAGAGGGCAAATACAAATTCCTGTAATTGAACTTAAGGGGAACATCAGAAATTAAAACTAATGGACGAAAGTGTGGCATGGCAAAGACAACTCATGCAACTTGGACAAACGACAATCAGGCCTAACTGAATCAGGGAGAACCACTAACCTCTTTTCCGTACCCACCCTTGTAGCAATCAAGAATAGGTTTTGGATTTAGATCCAACTTTTGAAAACAAGATTTCCACTCAAGGTACTTCCGATCATACACCAGAGTCTCAATGCAATTAATGAAAGGAAAATGCTCATCCTGCAGCAATGTGAAAGCATATGAATAGATAGCAATTAGCATTGTGGTGTATCATGCAATGTAAGTCCATTTTAAGACTAAACCAACATTATTATCAGATTAAGAATAATGTTTGCATTAGCAAAACAAGAGGAATATCACATCATAAATGTTTCACAAACTTACTAAAAATTCAAGTTTTTCTTTGTGTAACTGTTCTAATTTGCTTTGCCTTATACATGCATTAATATCTTTCCAATTTCAACTCTCCCCAATCAAAGCAACACTAGCACATGTACCAAAAAGAATAAAAGAAGAAACACTAAATTATTCACAGTTTTTCTGACGAGTAATGATATGTAATATTTCACAAACCAAAAACAAAGTCTTACCAGGTCAGGCCAGATGTTAATTGCACACGCTTCAACGGTGTTCAGTAAGCACTCATATGGGCCATGCTGCAATTGTCATGAAACAATAAATCAGCTCACTATTCAACCAATTTAAATACACCCAATAGTGCAGTGATGACACCAAATAGGAAATTGAGATAAAAAAAAAATCAAAAGAGAGGAGGGAACAAAATGGGGCAATTATGAACTAATTCAATTCCAACAGATATTCAGAAAAAATTCAAGCTTTGAAAGATTATATAATGAAAAACGTAGAAAATATCGAAAACCCAGAAGAGGGGATGTTCAGAGAACCTGGCAGGTAAATGTATCATTGCCTTTCAATCTGGCATTACCCCATGGAACGAGCTTGAGATCGACGATGGAGATAAGGTCGTCCTTGAAGAGCTTAGTGAGGTAATTGACGATGAAATTGGCACTGTATGGGCATAAGGATTCATAGTACAAAGCCAAGGAGACCTTTTGGGATTCAGATGGTGTGATTCTGGAAGCTGAAGAGGGAGAAAATAAGGCAAAGAAGGAAAGGTACAAGAGAAGGGAAAGGGTAATTTTGGAAGAAGAAAACATGGTTGAAACTGAAAGATGCTGAATTTAAGATGGGTTTCGGGGGAGAGAGGGTGAGCTGAAGCTGGACTCTGGAATTCCTTGGGTCTCTACTTGTTGGTCAGGAGTGGGATTTGTAACACCATTTTTGCATGTCAATAGCAGAGGAAACGTTGACAGCGTGGTTTGTTTCTTGGAGGACTTTTTATCTCTTGTCCCTTGTGCCTGTGATCAATCAGTGAACGTTAAAATCAGGGGATAAACGACGGTATAGTTAGTACGGATGTTCGTTTGCATGCTTGCGAGCCGCAACTTGTCGAAACGGCATACTAGTTTCATTTGTTTGTTCCAGTTACACAACTAATAAACAAGAATTTTTAAGGGAGGGAGGAAGACAGAACTAGTAAGCCTTTCTTTTTTTGTGGGTTTCCCTAGCCTAGCTATAGAATTACTGATATAGTGGAAGTGTATTTTTCAATTCGCTATTATTCAGCTAAATAAAATTTATTAAATTTTTTTTTAAACTTTAGATAGGATAGTTAAATGGTTTAAGCTCTCCTACCACTAATAATTTTGTTTTGGTGGGCATTTCTTTTTAGGGAGATCCTCAGCCAGGGATTAATTGAATAGTTTTTAAAGGTCAATAATGCCTAGAAGGTAATCTTTGGGGTGAATTTTTGTTTGTCTTTTATAGATCCCTAAATATGTCATTGGCACCATGTGTGATAATATTAGAGTAATTTGTTCTTATTATTATTTTGGTTTAAAAAAAAGATATGATAGTTAAATGGAATAGAGTAATATATATATATATATATATNTATATATATATATATATATATATATATATATATATATTCAAAAGTAATTATAAGTCTATTTCAATTTCATAATAAGTTTGAGGAAGAGCTCTATCTTAGAGAAGTGTGTTCATTAGACTGATCTCCTCATCCTTTTTCCTGATTTGAATCCCCACCATTTTCTATCAAAAAAAATCTCATAATAAATTTGTTAAAATTTGACTAGTTAGTATTTTCCTTGCCTTAAATATACTTCTAGTTTCTATAGTTTAAGGAAAGCAGTAATTTGGTTTGCTTAGTTTTAAATCCCACAATTAATTCCTTATAACTTTCAAATTAGAGAAATTTATTCCCATAGTTTATGAGTTCTTTGACTCTAATATTGCATTTTACAAACTTATTTACCTATCTATTACACTTTTAAAATTATTTATCAAATTATTATATTTTTTTTAAAAAAATAAAAATCTCACAGTGTGAGTCCCAAAGAACACACTGAATCTCACATGGCGCATCTAGTGGAGACACACCACGCAAGATTTGGCGTGTCCAATGCACAGGAGAACACACAATTTCTCTTTTGGCGTGTCCCCATTGGACCTACATCATGGCCATATTTTCATTTTCTCTTTTTCTCCGAGAGCACATTCTTGCCTATTTTTCTTGTTGTTGTTGTGTGTCGCCACGTGGACACGCCCTATCTCATGTGGCTCGTCCAGTGGGGACATGTCACATGGGATGCAGTGTGTCTAATGGATTTTACGCTATCAGATTTTTTAAAAAATATATATATAATAATGAGATAAATAGTTTTAAAATTTCAATAGGTAAGTAAATAAGTTTATAAAATATAATATTAGGGTGAAAGCGGCTAGAGGCAGAACTAGAAAAATATATGTAGAGAGCACGTTTATAATTTGCATTTTCTTCTTTCTCTTTTTGGTCATCGATTTTTTTTTCTTTTTGTTGAAAAGTCTAATTTAGAATAGATAAAGTTTCATAAATACTTGTGGTGTTGTTCTCTTATTAAAACATTGCGGGGTGCTATGTTATACCTCTTGAAAGTGACATTTAAATAAAAAATACAATGCTTTGCAGTCTTTGCTGCTTTTGCAAGGTTTATGTGTTTTTAAAGAATTGACATTACCAATCAAAGTGAAAAATAGAGAAAGTTTGAATAATTAAACATTTGGCTGGAAGTTTTCAAAATTTGTAAAAGTTGTCCAATTTCATTCAATAAAACGTGGTCATTTTCGGTAAGTGGTGTAGAGAGAGAAAATTAATTTACTTGACAAAAGAGTGTGTGAGGAGCAGGTGGTGCTTTTAGACGTGGTGTAGAGAGAGAAATTTTCGGTAAGTGCTTTTACTTCTCTCTCCAACCCATTTGCCATTTTTTCCTCTATGAAAATGAAAAAGACTTTGTTTTTGCAAAGATCGCCTCATCAGAAAAAAATTCTACCGTATATGATTTAAATTATACGAAATATAATAAAAAGTAATTACACTAATTAGAACACTAAATTAAACTTAATTAATTAGTGTAAACTTAATAAGAGAAAGTATAATTTCATGTTATTTGATTTAAATTAAACTTAATAAATGATAATTAGCATTGAACTAAGCCCTCTCTAAAACTTTTGACACAAGGTTAATCTCACAAAAGACTTTAACTCATACCTCACTTCAAATGCCTCTATGATTATTAAGTTCATTTTATGTCACCATTAAATTTGTCACTAGTGTAGAAAAATTTTAATTCATAACTTTTTATAATCATTAGATTAATTCATACCTCCTTTTGATACAACTATATCGATTGTATGTAAATTTTTACTCATACTTTACTTTATAACTATTTATATTTATTAAATTAATGTCTTTTTTTTTTGTAAATATGACTAGATTAATGTCATGTGATTACTTGCCATTAGTATAGTAGAAGTTTTAATTCATAGCTATTTATGACCACTAGAATAATTTCATATGACCACTAATTAATTAAGTTTACCACTAGTATAGAAAAATTTTAGCTCATAACTATTTATGATCACTAGGTTAATTTATGAATTATCTAACACTTTTGTCACAACTATGTTAATCTCATGAGAAATTTAAATTTAAAATGTAAAATTAACATTTAGGGATTTCTCATTACACCTTATTTATACAAACTACTAAAAAAGAAAAATTCAAGGGATTAGTGTATTTCATATTACACCTAATTCATATAACACACTTAGAAATTTTGTGTATTTCAATTACACCTCATTAATACAAGCCATTATAAATGAAAAGTAAAAATACACTAGGGGATTAGTGTATTCCATGTTTTATCATCAATTCAAGCCATTAGGAAAGAAAAATTAAGTCTAAGGATTAATGTATTTAAGTTACACCTAATTAAGATAAGACACTTAAAATGTAAAATTGATACTTAAGAACTTAGTATATTTCATGTCACATCTTATTATTTTCAAAACTTTTTTTTAGAGTTTGTTGCTCTTTGCAGCTTTTTGCAGGATTTATTATTTTTTAAAGGATTAGCTACTGATTAGAGTGAGAAACAAGTAAGTATAAATAATTAAAATTTTGACTGAAAGTTTTCAAAAATTTTAAATGTTGTCCAAATTCATTAAACAAAAAAACGTTGTTTTGGGTAACTAAATTTATGCCTATTATTTTAGATAATTACTTAAAATAAAAAAATAAGAAATATTATAAAATAATTTAAATAAAAATTATTTTAAATAATTACTTTAAATAAAAGTAGAGAAATATTATAAAATAATTTAAATAAAATTTATTTTAGATAATTACTTTAACAGTAATTCTATGATACTACATATGTATGTCATATTACACTAACGTAGTAAACATACGTAATTTTTATATTTTATTTGATATAAAATTAATTTATCTTACTTTCTCAAAAAAACTTAAAAATAATTAATTTGTACAAATGTCATTCATACATTAACTATTCTTATGTAGTATAACATACAATAAAGTATCTAAGAAACCTCATTACTTTAACCTCGTACTAGAGACTATTTAAATTTTTATATGACAAATAATTATTTTATGATTTTTAATAATTAATGTATGATTACTAGAACACATGATGATTATTTATTAGTTGTTATATAATATTACAAATAGTTATTAATAAGACTCATCATATTGTTATACCGGTACAATATCATACAGTAAAGGAATTACAATATTCCACTATTTCAGTGGAGAGGTATCTAGTTCATGACAAAAGCCTTAGCAAAATACCCTTTTCTTTCCCTCTTAACTGCTCTCTCTCCCATCATCGTCGGCGCTACACCATTTGTGAGAAGAAGATGAAGAAGTAAAATTCTCTTAACTCCAAAATGCACAATTTTTTGATTGGGCTTTTCATTGATTGGGCCAAGGCCCAATAGATTAATGTATCATTAATTAATATTTTGAATTAAAAACATTAAAATTATTTAAATAAAATAATTAAAAATTATGTATTTAAATATAAGTATATAACATAAAATGCACTAAATCTCTAAGGCTCTAAGTGTTAGGTTTACATTTCAAGTAATTTTATATTAATCAATTAATACAAAATATAATAATCTTCTAAGAATTTATTTTTCTTCTCTAATGGCTTGAATTAATAAGATGTGACATGAAATATACTAAGTTCTTAAGTATCAATTTTACATTTTAAATCTCTTATCTTAATTAGGTGTAACTTAAATACGGTAATCCTTAGAGTTCATTTTTCTTTCCTATTGGCTTGAATTGATGATAAAACATAGAATGCACTAATCCCTTAGGTTGTGTTTGAATGAGATATTTGATAAATTATTGTGTATTTCAAATACATGTAATTAAAATGTAGTATTTCAAATACATGTATTTATAAAATATTTTGTTTGGATGCATTTTATTATAGAAAGAGTAATTTAACTATATTCAAACGGCGGTGACCATGGTGAGGGACGATCTATACATCATAGTTCCAAGCTTCTTTAGGTCCCTTCCCCAGACCAAGTCCTATACGCTATCAGAGATATGCAGAGTCAAAGCCAGAGCCATAATCGATTGGATTCGTTGACAAAAATTGTATGTTTCACCCAAGAATCCAATGAGAAGAGAGAATTCCTTTCTAATATTGACGGCCTTGTTCCCATTCTGGTTGGTTTCCTCGACAATGTCGATGATACTGTTAGTGGGAGCGTTGAATTTCTTGAGAAAGTTGCTGAGGCTTTGGATTTGGTTTTAAGTAAAAGCCAAGAGCAGCATGAGCAATTGACAGAGCTGATGTTGAAGAGGCAGAGCAATTGCTTAGCTTCTCTGGTTCTTGTTCTACAACAGGGCAGTAGCTCGGAATCTAAAATTGGATCAGCTAGATATTGGAACTGATGGCCGTGGAAGCGCAGTTGAAGGTGTTGATTGCTTACGGCGACTGGAGGGAGAGGGAGGGGTATCGGGGCTTGTGGAGAAAAAAAAGTAATTTGAAATACACTCTATTTTAAGTGAATTTAAAATACACTGTATTAAGACTTTAAAAGTCACTAAAAAAATACATTGAAAAATTACACAAACAGAGTAATTTAAAATAAATATTTCAAATACACTCTACAAATATATTACACTCTACAAATACCTCATCCAAATACACTCTTAGTGTATTTTTACTTTCCATTTATAATGGCTTGTATTAATGAGGTGTAATATGAAATACACTAATCCTTGAATTTTTCTTTTTTGGTAGTTTGTATAAATGAGGTGTAATGAGATACATAAAATCTTTAAGTGTTAATTTTACATTTTAAATTTAAATTTCTCATGAGATTAACATAGTTTGTGACAAAGGTGTTCGATAATTCATAAATTAACCTAGTGATCATAAATAGTTAGGAGCCAAAATTTCTCTATACTACTAGTGGTAAATTTAATTAATTGGTGGTCATATGAAATTATTCTAGTAGTCATAAATAGCTATGAATTAAAACTTCTACCATACTAATGGCAAGTAGTCACATGACATAATTTAGTCCTATTTACAAAAAAAAAAAACATTAATTTAATAAACATGAATAGTTATAAAGTAAAGTATGAGTTAAAATTTTACATACAATTGATCTAGTTGTATCAAAAGGAGGTATGAATTAATCTAATGATTATAAAAAGCTATGAATTAAAATTTTTCTACACTAGTGACAAATTTAATGGTCATATAAAATGAACTTAATAATCATAGAGGCATTTGAAGTAAGGTATGAGTTAAAGTCTTTTGCGAGATTAATCTTGTGTCAAAAGTTTTAGAGAAAGCTTAGTTTAGTGCTAATTATCATTTATTAAGTTTAATTTAAATCAAATAACATGAAATTGTACTTCTCTTATTAAGTTTATACTAATTAATTAAGTTAATTTAATTTAATGTTATTAATTAGTGTAATTACTTTTTATTATATTTTGTATCATTTAATCATAAAAAATTATCTCTAAATTGATATTATAAATTAAAATAAAAATAAAAAATTATCCGATTTTCCTCTCATATACTGTGGGATTTTCTTTTGACGCGGTCTTTGCAAAAACAAATGGTGTGTTTGATTTTATTTTTGTTTTTTTGTTTTTAAAAATTATTTTTGAAAACTATGTTTAAAAATTATTCTACAAAAAAAAAGTATAAAAAATCTATTTGATAATTACCATTATGCCATTAATGAAAATAATATGTTCTTCGCCTTTTACTTGTTTTGGGAACAAAAATAGTCTTCTCTTGTTTTTGTTTTCTTGTTTTTAGAACAATATTTTGAGAATAAGTTTTCAAAACGTGTAAACAATAATAGCCTTATCAAACAATTTTTTTTTGTTTTATTTTTTTCAAAAACAAAAAATAATTTTTAAAAATTGAAATCAAACATACCCAAAGTCTTTTTCGTTTCATAGAGGAAAAATGGCAAACGGGTTAGAGAGAGAAGTAAAAGCACTTATCAAATTTTTTTCTCTCTACACCATGTGTAAAAGCACCACTTGCTCCTTACACACTCTTTTGTCAAGTAAATCAATTTTCTCTCTCTACACCACTTACTAAAAACGACCACATTTTATTTAAAGAAATTGGACAACTTTTACAAATTTTAAAAACTTCCAACCAAATTTTTAATTATTCAAACTTTCTCTGTTTTTCACTTTAACCGGTAATGTCAATTCTTTAAAAACACGTATACCTTGCAAAAGTTGCAAAGCCTGCAAAGCATTGTATTTTTTATTTTAAAGTCATTTTCAAGAGGTGTAGCATAGCACGGCTTTTTTANGGCAAACGGGTTAGAGAGAGAAGTAAAAGCACTTATCAAATTTTTTTCTCTCTACACCATGTGTAAAAGCACCACTTGCTCCTTACACACTCTTTTGTCAAGTAAATCAATTTTCTCTCTCTACACCACTTACTAAAAACGACCACATTTTATTTAAAGAAATTGGACAACTTTTACAAATTTTAAAAACTTCCAGCCAAATTTTTAATTATTCAAACTTTCTCTGTTTTTCACTTTAACCGGTAATGTCAATTCTTTAAAAACACGTAAACCTTGCAAAAGTTGCAAAGCCTGCAAAGCATTGTATTTTTTATTTTAAAGTCATTTTCAAGAGGTGTAGCATAGCACACTCCCTAAAATATTATATATGTATTTTTTTAACAACTCAATAATCACGTCATTTTTTCATTAATATTTTTTAAAATTTTATATTAACTCACTTTCAATTTCTCTCTCACCGGCTCATCCCAAGTTCAGTTTCTCTCTCACCCCTTGAGCTTCCCTCCCTCTGCAACAATCTCTCCCCCCCACAACCAATTCCTCCTTCGGCAACTCTTAACCCCAGCCCCTAAATCTGATCATGCGTCAACCAAATCCCTCTCTGGTTGTTTGATAGATTTTATCAAACGAAACCTACGTGGCAACGTTTTAACACTGTCATGGCATTCCAAATCAGCTCCTCCTCCAAATTCTCCAATGGCATGCAACCCTGCCTTGAAAAAAATATGTGCCTCAACGGATAACCCTCCAATTTGCCTTTCCACCATCCAGCCCGTTATTCTTTAGCCACGGCAGCCTTGACGTTGCGGAGGTACTTAAAATGGCGATAAAGGCTTGCAACCAGCAAATAAATACTACAATAGCTTTGGCAAAAAATCATCTTGCTAGCAAAGGAGTTGATGCTGATGCCATTGCAAGGATCAATATGATGATGCTTTGGATAATTTGAAGAATGTTATGGATGCATACAAAACTCGTGATATTGGCACCCTTCAAAGCATGCTTGGTGCGGTTATATTAGAGATTGTTGTAGAGGGAGGGAGGGAAGCTCAAGGTAGGGGTGTAAGGCAAACTGGCCAAACCAACCGGACCGGACCTAATCGGGGCAAACCAAACCGGACCAAGAGAGTCGGTCTGGTTCTCGTTTACACTTTTTGGAAACTGAGGGGGTCGATTCGGTTCTCGGTTTCAATGAAGGAAAACTGAGAATAAACTGGACCGAATTGAACCAAGTAAGCTAAACGACATCGTTTTGATTATTTTGAAGTGTTTCAACTCTCTGTTAGCTTCAGTTTCTAGCTTTCTTCTTCAAATTTAGAAAAATGGCTAGTGCAGATTTTTTGGCAAAAATCGATCAAACTGAATCGAACCGGACCAGTTCAATTCGATTCGATTTAACTCTCAAAATTTTGAAAGACCGAACCGATATGATTGGTTGGTTCGGTGTCGGTTTAGGGTGTAAACTGGATCGATTATACTCCTAGCTCAAGGGGTGGGTGGGTGAGAGAGGAACTAAGTTTGGGATAAATAGGTGAGAGATAAATTAAGAGTGAGTTAATATAAAATTTTGAAAAATATTAATGAAAAAATGACGTAATTGCTGAATTCTTAAAAAAATACATATATAATATTTTTATAGAACAACAACACTACAACTACAAGTATCTATGAAACTTTATCTAAATGAACAAAACATGGACATCTATCATCCCTCCGTCATGCAGTTGCAGCATATTTCTCACGAACGAGAACACGAACTTGCCACGCGCCATTTCCCTAGAATTGACCTCTACCGCCACGTGTCTGATCATTGACGGTTATAATCCCATAAATCACTGAGAAAATCTCCCTCGTTCGCGTTGCCACCTTCATTTGCTCCATTCTGTTGCATTGCATTCTTGGCTCTCCTCTTGCCGTCTCTCTCACTCTCACTCTATCTATCAATCAAGAATGCTTTTAGGGAATTCTTCTTCTTTCTCAATCTCAGAGAAAGTGAGGCTTCTGAGTCATCTCTCTTCCTGTTCCTCCATTTTCGATGCCGCGAATATCCAAAACGGCTCGTCTTTTCTGAGATTCTTTAAGGGAAATGTGGGTAATGGGGTTGCGATTCAAGCATCGAAGGAGGCTAATCATCGACCCGTTCTGGGTGTTGTGTTCGAACCGTTCGAAGAAGTGAAAAAGGAGCTTTTTGTGATTCCCACTATCCCACAAGCATCACTGGCTCGTCAAAAGTACACGGACCACTGTGAAGCTGCCCTTAATGAACAAATCAAGTGGGTTTCTGTTTCACTCGCATTCTTCTCATCTATAAATCTTCAACTATTTTTTTTCTTTATTCCTTTTCATGGTGTACCGTTTTGCCAATTAAAAAAACAAGATTTTTTTTCCCTCATTATTGGAATGTGCTTTTCATCGTTGACAAGAGTCTATTTCTCTGCTCTGTTATTACTCATTACTCAATTCCCTAGGCCATTTAATTCTTCCTATTTGTGTTGTATTCTTAGAATTGAGGTTAATAAAATGCACCTTTGAGTTATAAGAATATTCATGTGCACACACACACATATAAGTTATCCGGGTGAAATTATTGAAACATTGAGAAATTTGTTCTATATTTTGGGATCATGGAAGAAACTGTGTCAAGAAACCAACTCTCACAAAGCTCAAGAATTTTATTTAATTATGAGAAATGGGTGTAGCAGTGCTGGGATCCCCTTCCCCTTTAGTCAAAGACACTTTGACGCCATGTCAGGGAATTGAATCTTCGAGAAACTTAAGTTGTTAGGAGAAAGCCAAGAATGATTTTATATCTAGCAAACTGAAAATTCTTTTTATTCTGTCATAACTCATTAGGCTTTGGTTAATTTCTTCTTGTTTTCTTGAAGTTATAAAATGAACAGAATTCTTTTGACTCATGTCTCCCTTGGAAAAATAAGACTTTCTGCATATGTTCTATGCTTCTGCATGATTATAACAGCACTCTTTTTCTGTCTTTGGCACAGTGTGGAATACAATGTCTCCTACGTGTATCATGCCCTGTATGCCTACTTCGACAGAGACAATGTTTCTCTCAAGGGCCTGGCCAAGTATTCAACTGAAAATCCAGAAGTCCTTTGTAGTAAAAGTTTGTTTTTTAACTGATTGTTGATTAAATATATTTTTATATATAGATTTTTCAAGGATTCAAGTGTGGAAGAAAGGCAGCATGCTGAGATAATGATGGAGTACCAGGTGTTTATTGCATGACATTGTTTTACTACCTTGCTGTATCATTTTTTCTAATGTTGATAATTATATTAAGTTATTTCATTTTAGTACCATTATTATTGTTCATTTTTCTCATGATTAATTTCCAGAATAAAAGAGGAGGAAAGGTTCGGCTGCAGACAATGCTGATGCCATTTTCAGAGTTTGATCACACGGAAAAGGGTGACGCATTAAATGGTAAGTCATAAAGCTTACGTTTTTTATGTAATTGTAGAGATTAAGGAATTTTATGATAAAATTTTATAAATGATGTATTGCATTATTTGTGGTAGAGTTTGGTTATGGGAAATCCTTCTCTATTATAGACAAATTATTTGTTGTCTGCATCCTGGGAGGGAGTACTATATCGAAATAGTTTGTTTTATTTTGGTTCATCTTAATTTATGCTTATTTTCTCTCTGAAAACAATTTAAATTCTATTCTATAGTGTATCCCTAGTTCTTATATTTTTTGTTATCAATTCATTCATCCAAGAAGTTAGAAGTTTCCGTGCTGCAAATGTTTTGCTGTACTTATTATGTTTTTCTTGGTGCAGAGCTTTGAATGTTTGGCATTGTCACTTGAATGCAACCCAAAATAGAATACATTGGTTCAATGATCTGTTTCTTGTTACTCCAAGTTAAAAGATTACTTTGAAGTTTGAATATTCTAGTTGTGCTTGGTAGAAAAGGTAGAAAAGGCAAAGGAAGAAAATAGAGAATGAAGTGAAAATAAAAAGTGGTTAAAAGGCTTTTTATTTTCACTACTGATTTTCAGTTCCCCCGTTTTACTCCTTCCAAGCACACCCTTAATCATTGTCAACTAAACAATTGATTTAACTTTGAAACTAAGTAGTGTGTGTAGTTGATGGAGCCATATATCCTTGAGTTTGTCCTCCGCATCATATATGAAAATGATGCCTGAGGCATCAATATATGCTTGTAGTCTTGTCATTTCCATCAATTGAGTTTTGTTCTGCCTAAAATGAGATGTAGTGTATTGTTCAATCCATGACTTCGGGTTACTTCTATTAACTGCTCTTGCTTGACTAAGCACTCATGACTTCAAATCAGAGGGTAATAATACTTTTTTGCTTTATTATTCAGCAATGGAACTTGCATTGTCTTTGGAAAGGCTGAATAATGAAAAACTTCTTAAGTTACACAGGGTAAGTCATTTCTTCTATTCTCCATACCATATCTTCCTCAAACCTCCAAATCCCCTTTCCCAAACGAAATTTGCCCATTTTGAATCCTATATTTTCTATTTTGGCCTTTCTTACAGCTCTGCGATGTCAATAACTGGTTTTTATCACTAATGCAGTTAGCAGATGAAAACAATGATGTGAACCTTGTAGATTTTATTGAAAGCCAATTTTTGACTGACCAGGTAACGCAACTTCCAATGTGATTCTTTGTACTTCTGTTTGGACATTCGGAAAAACACTATCAGAATATGTTGTCTTCTTTATGTTCTTTCTGCATCAGGTTGAATCCATTAAGAAGATCTCAGAATATGTGGCTCAGTTAAGAAGGGTGGGCAAAGGACATGGTAATCCTTACTACTTACCTCTTAAACCAAACTATTGATTGATATTTTATGTTGTGAGATCGAGAATAATTCAATTCATTGGTGGACTTGCAGGTGTTTGGGACTTTGATCAGATGCTCCTCAATGGAGCTGCGGTTGCATGATGAATATTTACAACAATGCATTCACTTTTCTAGGACCCCTTTTTCCCTTTTTCTGTTTCTTTTTGAAGGTATAATCCATGAAGTAGTAGTTGGGATGAGGAAATTAATCTTCAATTTGGGTTTATCATGAATCTCAGGAAAATTGCTTATCTTTTGGAATCACTTTAAGATTGTGCCAATTATACCAAGTACTAGTTACATGAAGTAGTACTTGGTAATCCATGTAGTAGTTGGGATGAGGAAATTAATCTTCAATTTGGGTTTATCATGAATCTCAAGAAAATTGCTTATCTTTTGGAATCACTTTAAGATTGTGCCAATTATACCAAGTACTAGTTACACACCACCAAACGAATACTGTTACTAGAATTACTCTATTCCTTGTGCATAGATGTCACCAAACAAACTAATTTAGTACATATTATCCTAACATTAGATGAAGGAAACGACTCCCAAATACAAACTGGTACTTGAGCTTGAACACACACTAGCTAGCACTAGCTACTCCTAGAGTTACAAGCACAAGTAGTACTCATACACACACACACACACACACCAGTGGTTGCTATGATTATAAATTTAGAAGCATCATGCGGAGGAAGCCAATATTTGTGCCTCACGCCTCACCCTTTGCTCTTCAATGATACTCAACTTGACACCCTTGCCTTTTGGTAGAGATACCCATGGTTTTGAGCCCTGCCCAATAATGAAAACGTTTTCTAAACGAGTTGCAAACTCATGTCCAACTGCATCTTGTACATGGATGGTGTCAAAGGTACCCATACGCTTTTCCTTCCACTTAATGATTCCAACTCGTCCCCTGTTTCTCCCGCCGGTCATCATCGCAACATTTCCGACTTCAAACTTAATGAATTCAGTGATCTTGTTCGTCTTTAGGTCAATTTTGATGGTGTCATTGGCTTTGATGAGAGGGTCAGGGTATCTTATAGTTCTCCCATCATAAGTGTTCAGATAGGGGATTCCCCTTTTCCCGAACTGCACTGAACGTACCTTACATAGCTTGAACTGCAAGAAACAATTTGAAGTATTAAAAATGTACGTCCATGCCTATTTATTAAATAGAGGGAAAAGAAAACAAACCTTTGCCTCATCTTCTGTTATGGAGTGCAGGCGAAAACGGCCTTTGGCATCATAAAGCAGTTGGAAGTTCTCGTTTGTTTTCGGAATAGATACAACATCTAAAACAATTGAGTGCAACTGGAATTGGTAATTCAGCTAAATGAAAATAGGGTAAAGTATAATCTTTTAATGAGTCCACAAAATTAATTAAGTAAACTGTAATGTAATTCACCATCTACAATAAGGTAATTCTCTAACCCTCTGTTTGGTTTAAGAGAAAATGTGAAGAGAAAACTGGGGTAAAAAACAATTTTATCATATTTGGTTGGTTGTAAGAGAGAAAATAAAGAGAGAAAGTAAACTGTGTAGAAGAAGTGAGCGTGAGACCCACCACAACTCACCGTTGGCTTAGGAGAAAAGACAAATGACAAATTCATATCATTCTCATTTTCTCTCCTCTCATTTTCACCTCCAAACATAAATTAAAAAAAAAAAAATTTCTCTATTTTCTTTCTCCTCATTTTCTCTTCTCATCCAAATTTCTTAACAAAGAAACTTTTGTAATTGCCCAAAATTTCAATCTCGTGTCATTTGCCACTATCTAAACAGATAAATTTCTTAATTTTTACACTTCTCACTAGCATATAATTATTAAGTACTGAAGAATATTTAATCTTTAGCTTTAGCTACATCTGAATTCTGAAGGCCACAAATATAATAGAACTAGTTGTTAACTAACAAAAATTATGAAATAAGCCACTAGTATAATCTAGTGATGAGGGTCTGTCATAATTTGTACGAAAGTGAGTGCATATATACCTAAATCCAGCAGGGTATTTCTGATCAGTTCTAACTTTTGCATCAACTAGAACATGTCGCTGCATCAGAATGGAAACGTCCTCACTGTATGCTAGTGCATATTTGAGCTTGTTTCGCAGAATAAGGATCAGTGGCAAACACTCCCTTAACTTATGCGGTTCAGGAGATGGCTTTGGAGCCTACACAGAATTACATTGAATATTATTTGACAGGGAAAATCTCAAGAAACACCACAATACAAAGTAACATGTATGTTGCTTACTGTTGAAATCATATTTTTCTAGATACACCTAAGTTAGTTAATATTTTGTAATGGTATATGTTACTGTGGAGGGTTAGTTAAAAGGAATGGATGTCCTTGTTTTATGGAAAGATTTTTTGTAATAGTTGTTAAGGGTATGTTGTAATAGGTATGGCCCTCCTTAAACCATGGAATCATGTCCTTTGTGTATATGTATCAGCAAGTATCAATGAGAATAGAGGGAAGTTATTACTCAAAAAACCAAAAACGTGTGCTGCTTCTATTCTAAGGTTCAAACAAACTAACAAATGGTATCAGAGCTGTCATCTTGAGGGATCTGTGAAGAAAATTCTGAGAGTGTTTGTGAGGTGAGAGATCAAACACTGTGTGAGGGAGAGTGAGATGGCTTCTAGCAACGTCCTAGGGACAGGTCCTCCAATGTTTATGGGGGAAAACTATCACATATGGGTGATAAAAATGAAGGCATACCTCAAGGCTTTGAATCTGTGGGAGGCAGTGGAAAAAGGAGCAGATCCTCCACCTTTGGGACCAGATCCAACAATGGCTCAGATAAAAAATTATGAAGAACAGAAAGCAAAAAAGCCAAGGGCTCTCACCTGTATTCATTCAGCACTATCAGATGTAATCTTCACCAGAATAATGGCATGTGAGAGTCCAAAGGAAGCATGGGAAAAACTAAGAGCAGAATTTGAAGGAAGTGACAGAGTAAGGGCTGTTAAACTCTTAACTCTGAAACGAAATTTTGAAATGCTAAGAATGAAGGAAGGTGAAACTGTGAATGATTATTCTGCTAAGCTCATGGAGCTTGTAAATAAGATAAGGTTGTTTGGAGAGACTTTTGAAGATAGTAAGGTAGTGGAAAAAATATTGATCAGTCTGCCAACAAGATTTGAGTCCAAGATTTCAGCCATTGAGGAATCTTGTGATCTTAAGACTTTAACTATTGCTGAACTGATTAGTAAATTGCAAGCACAGGAGCAGAGAACAATTATAAGGGAGGAAGAAGTATCTGAAGGGGCATTCCAAGCCAGGCACAAAGGGAAGCAGCCTGCTAAAGACTCAAAAAAGCCTTTATCAACCAAGGGTGGTAAAGGAAAAGGAGCTATGGGGTCTAAGGAATCTGAAAAAAGGGGCAAGTTTCCACCATGTAATACTTGTCAGAGAACCAATCATTTGGAGAAGGATTGCTGGTACAAAGGGAAGCCTCAAATAGAATGCAGGTTTTGCAAAAAACTTGGTCACATAGAAAAGAATTGCAGGACCAAGCAGAATCAGTCTCAGGGTCAGTCCACACAGCAAGCAAATTTTACAGATGAGCAGGAGAAGGAAACTGCCAGTTTGTTCATGGCTTTCCAAGAAACACAGAACTTCTACAAGCAAACCTGGTTCATTGATAGTGGCTGCACCGGTCACATGTCTAAAGATGAGCACATTTTCTCTAATTTGGATAGGTTTGTGAAAACAAGAGTAAAACTTGGAAATGGACAAGTAGTTCAGGCTGAAGGGAAAGGCTCAGTGGCAGTGAATACTAAGCAAGGTACTAAATATATTCATGATGTGCTATTTATACCTTGTTTAGCTCAGAATTTATTAAGTGTAGCACAAATGCTTGCAAATGGATACTCACTATTGTTTAAGGGTGAATTCTGTTATATTTATGATCCCTATGAATGCTTGATTGCTAAAGTGACTATGATTGATAAAGCCTTTCCTCTAAATTGGAATATTGTGGGAGATAGTGTTAATTTTGTAAAGGGAGATGAGTCTGCTATATGGCACAGAAGGTATGGGCATTTTAATTTGGCTGCTTTGAGATATATGCAAATAAATGGTTTAACAAGGGACCTACCTGAGATTCAAGTGACCAGTGACGTGTGTGGTTCCTGTCAATTTGGAAAAATGCATAGACAAGCATTTCCAGCAAGTGCAACTTGGAGATCTAAAGAAAAATTAAAATTGGTGCACACTGATGTTTGTGGACCAATGAGCACAGAATCCTTAAGTAAAAATAAGTATTTTGTGCTATTTATTGATGATTTTACTAGAATGTGTTGGGTATATTTCTTGAGAAGCAAAGGGGATGTCTTTTCTGTGTTTAAAAGGTTCAAGGCTATGGTTGAGACTCAAAGTGGATGCAAGTTGAAGGCTTTAAGGTCTGATAATGGGAAGGAGTATACTTCTCATGAATTTGAGAAGTTTTGTGCAGATTTGGGTGTTGGTCATCAATTGACAGTGAGCTATTCACCACAGCAGAATGGTGTTTCAGAAAGGAAGAACAGAACAGTTGTGGAAATGGCAAGGTGCATGATGGCAGAAAAGAACTTGCCTTTGAGTTTCTGGGCAGAAGCTGTTCATACATCAGTGTATTTACTCAATAGGCTACCTACAAGGTCAGTAGATGGGAAGACTCCAGTAGAAGCTTGGTCAGGGATAAGGCCAACAGCCAAACACCTAAGGACATTTGGTTCAATTTGCTGTGCCCTCTACAAAGAGAAGCAAGCTAGATCAGAAGGCTGAAGTGGGAATTTTCTTAGGTTATTCATCTATGTCAAAGGGATACAGGATTTATAATATGAAGAGTCAGAAAGTTTGTGTGAGCAGGGATGTAGTGATTGATGAGTCTCTCACTACAAGAAAAAGCCAGTTTTCCAACGGAACAAAATACCGTTGGAATTTCTGAAAAATTCCAACTGTAATTCCCACGGATAAAATTTTGTTAAAATTCCAATGGTAATTCCAATGGAATTACATTACCGTTGGAATTTTCCGTCAGAATTTCTGTTGAAGATGTCTAAATTTTTTTTTAAAGCATTCCAACAGAATATTCTAATAGAATATACAGTTAGAATTTTTTTTTTTAATTTTTCTTATTAACTCCAACGGTATTTCCAATGGTAATTTTCATTTTATTACCGTTGGAATTTTGTAGAATATTTTCACTTCCTCAAATCCCTAACTTCTCCTCCTCCTCGACTCTTCTTCGACTCAGAAATCAGAGGGGAACGATTCGCATTTGACATTTCTACCTATCTTGTTGTGGAGAAAGACAGAACACTTGCGACATATGGGATTAATGCTGTGTGCACGCACCTTGGGTGTGTTGTGCCATGGAATACGGCTGAGAACAAATTCATTTGCCCCTATCATGGATCCCGGTACAATGACCAAGGAAGAGTTGTGAGAGGACCTGCTCCTTTGGTAAGCAAAACGAAAACCTCAACGTACTTTTCCTTTGTCATTAGTTCTTTATAACTCTGAAAATTTTTCTGATTCACTTTGTCATGTATGTAACTTGATGATTCCCCGAATATCACCCAACATTCTAGAGGGATATTAAGATTTATAATCGTTTTGATGCTAGTGTTTTGGAGTCATGGCATCCAACTTGTTTTGATTGGGTTCTTTGGAAATTTGATCCATTGATGAATGTTTAATTCTTGTTTATTGGACAGTCTCTGGCATTGGCCCATTGTGATGTTAATTTAGATGATGGGAAGGTGGTGTTTGTTCCATGGGTTGAAATAGATTTCAGAACAGGTGAAGCTCCATGGTGGGCTTAGACTTGTTGAAGCTGCCCCTCCATTATCATACGTATAATTTGGACCTAATGACTCAGTTTTGTATTAATGCATAAACACTAAACACATTAGGGGGAAGAGTATAAGAATTGGGTTTATCTCTGATTTAGTGGTTGCCAATTCTGTGATGTCAATGTACTGTAAATGTGGAGAATTAGGGGAAACCTGGAAGCTGTTCGATGAAATGCCTCACAAGAATGTCGGTTTGTGGAATGTTATTATTGCTGGATACGCTGCTAAGGGAGATTGTATTCCCAATTTGGATTTATGGCAACTTTTTAGAAAAATGCAAGCTGATGGATTTAAGTCTGATGCTTTTACAGTTGCAACTCTACTGCCTATGTGTTATAGTAATGATGGGGAATTGGATTATGGGAGGGAGCTTCATTGTTATTTTGTGAAAAATGGATTGGATTGGATTTGAAGATGGGTTCAGATGTTCATATGGGGTCTTTGATAGATATGTATTCAAGAAGTAACAAAGTCATTCTTAGCAGACGGGTATTTGAACAAATGAAGTGCAGAAACATATATGTATGGACGGCAATGATTAATGGTTATGCAAAGAATGGAGCACCTGATGAAGCATTGGCTCTTCTGCATGAGATGCAAGTGAAGGCTGGAATGAAACCCAACAAAGTATCACTTGTGAGTGTGCTTCCAGCTTGTAGTTCACTTGTTATTTCACAATCCCTTTATTCTTGCTATCCAAATCAAAATTAGTAAGTGCATCCCTTCCTTAAGATAATTTTTTCTGCATGGTTATGATAATCAAATTCGTTTCTTGATTTTCTTGATATGATGGATTATTCACTTTATTCTATTCATCATATACAGACTTGTTTCATGGGCTTAGGTAAACGACAAGTCAATCTCCTTGCTTTAAGATATTTCTGTCAATAATGCAGGTTGTGCTTCAGCAAAGTTGTTGTCTCTAATGACCCCCAATTATTTTCTTGTCTCTAACATATTCCCAGAAAATTAGGTTGCAAGTGGAGATGGTACTGCCAGTTGGCTACTTCGTAAATCCCTTTATTTTCTTGTCTATAATGACCTTGTACTCAGCTACTCGCCGGCTGGAGCGGTGGCTAACACAATACAACACACAACACATAGAATAGAAAACAAATAAAGGATTGTTTTTAAGTACAAATTAAGGGGATATTCATTCATTGGACTGCGTCTGCATGCATGTTAAATAGGTCAACAAACTAAGGTTTTATATATATATATATATATATATATATCTGTATATATATATATATATCTGTATATATATATATATATATATATATATATATATATATATATATATATATATATATATAAAACCTTAGTTTGTTGACCTATTTAACATGCATGCAGACGCAGTC
>QAOA01003202.1:214010-277701 GCA_003255065.1 Cercis canadensis | reverse complement strand
TTTGTGCTTCTTTACTTCTTTAAGTAATTATAGTATAATTTTCAAGGTTACACCAGTAATTTATCCGCTATTTGTCCTTGTGGCTTGTATTCTGCTCCTCTGTCTGTAAAGGATTGGTAGTTGTTATGCCAATGGTCTTTGGTTATATTTGATGTCCTTTTACTTTCATATAAAGTTGGATGAGAAAACCATTGGATCAATGTGCCTAGGTGCATGTGTGTGAGTCAGTTTGATTCATCAGTTCAAGGGACCAAAGAGAGAGAAAATGAGAAATAGGAAATGAGTGGCACCAGTCATCATAAGCTGGTGAAAGTGATTAGTTGAACAAGATTTTTCAATCACAACCACACGAGAAAGTAATGAGATTCTCTGCTATGAAATTCTTGCTTTTTTGGGCAATTATTAGAAGATTACATATTGCCTTTAGTACATTTTGACACATTCATTTATGTTTGCACTAGCTCTGCCTTGTAAATCTTTTTTTTTTTTTTTTTTTGTTTTTTACCTGGTGCTGATTTGGGATTTGGCCTATGACATATGTAAAGATTGTCCTACAAATTGGTTGACTACAAAATTCATATCACCTATGCTTATGGCAAGAGAATTAATGCATTAAGGTGTTGATTCTGCTCAAAGGAAACCTTTTAGGCTGTTATGTTAAAAGCCTTTAGCTTCATTATTGTCATTGTTATACTGGACAGGTGCTCCAAGGCAGGAGTTCAAGATAGGTGCTTGAAGTACTGTGCAATATGTTGCGAGGAGTGCAAATGTGTTCCTTCTAGGACTTACGAGAACAAGCATGGATATTCTGCTACACAGTACAATTTGTACAATGTTGTGGCAAAAAAATTGTAAATATCATTACTCTACAGTGCAAGTGCAGACATTTTGTTGTGGGTTGTTGATTCTTTTTATTTAATTAATTCTTTGTAATGTAACTTGTCAAATATCTTCATCAATAATAAATTTATTCACTTCAAATATATCTTTATTTACATTTTACATGTATATGATCTAAAGGATTTTCATTTAAATGTACTTCTTTTGGTATATAAGAGAAAGAAACAAAGAACTATGTATTATTCAGGAATTTACAAAAAAAAAAAAAATTCCAACGAAAATTCTATTATGTTGGAATTTCAAAAACCAAAATTAAAAAATAATTTTTTATTTTTTTCAAAAAATATTTTTTAAAATATATTAAAAATTCCAACAGTATTTTCCGTTAGAATTTTTTAAAATAATTCCAACGGAAATTTACCATTGAAATTTTCGTTGGAATTTGTTGTCAGAATTTTTTTGTCAAAAAAGTTTTCCCACGGTAAAATTTCATTGGAATTTCCGTAGGAATTACGCAATTCCAACAGGCAATTTTTAACGACACGGATTCCGTTGGAATCCAGAATTCCAACGGAATTGGCAAAATTCCAACGGAAAAATTCCGTTGGAATCCAGGAAATTTGTTGTAGTGTCTACACTGGAATTGGGATAGAGGTCTTGTTGAAAAGGATTCAGTTTTCTTGCAGAAAACTGAAGAACAATCTAGTTCACCACAATTATCGGTTTTGACCTCTAGAACAAATTCTGATAAAGCTATTGATTCTCTTCCTAATTCTCCTATTCTTAAGACAAAATCATTGTCTGAGATATATGAGAAATGCAACTATGTGGCTTTGGAGCCTTCCTCCTTTGATGAAGCAGTAAAGCATGAAGAATGGAGATTGGCAATGCAGGAGGAGATTGATATGATAGATAAAAATAAGACTTGGCAGCTTGTGGACAGACCTAAATCAAAAAATGTGATAGGAGTAAAGTGGATTTTCAGGACAAAGTTGAATCCTGATGGCTCTATATACAAGCATAAAGCTAGACTTGTTGTTAAGGGATATTCACAGCAAGCTGGTGTAGATTATGGTGATACGTTTGCACCAGTTGCAAGGCATGAAACTATAAGGCTGCTGTTAGCATTGGCTGCTCAATTGAAATGGGAAGTGTATCACTTGGATGTAAAGTCAGCATTCCTGAATGGTGAACTAAATGAAGAATTGTTTGTTGAGCAACCAGAAGGGTTTCAGATTTCAGGGATGGAGAATAAGGTTTACAGGCTACAAAAGGCTTTGTATGGCCTGAAACAAGCTCCTAGAGCCTGGTATAGCAAAATAGATTCACACCTGCTGCAATATGGTTTTAGAAGAAGTGAAAATGAAGCTACTCTTTATGTTAAAAAGATGAAAGATGGAGAAGTGTTAATTTTATCTATTTATGTTGATGATATACTGGTAATTGGAAGTAATTCAAAGTTAATTTCTGATTTCAAGAAGGAAATGAAGGCTGTATTTGAAATGTCAGACTTGGGGCACATGACTTACTTTCTTGGGATGGAGATTAGCCAATCATCTTCTAGTATCTTTATTTCCCAAAGAAAGTATGCACTTGATTTGTTGAAGAAGTTTAATATGGAAAGGTGTAAACTTGTTGCTACCCCTTTGGTTCAAAATGTAAAATTGTTAAAGGAAGAAAAGGGTGATGATGTGAATCCTAGCCAATATAGAAGCTTGGTGGGAAGCCTCTTGTATTTGATTGCTTCCAGACCAGATATCATGTTTGCAGCAAGTATGTTGTCTAGGTATATGCAATCACCTGGTCAAGTTCATTTAAGGGCAGCTAAAAGAGTCTTAAGGTATGTCAAAGGTACCTATGACTCTGGAATTTGGTATACAACAGTAGAAAATGGAAAGTTGCAAGGATTTTCTGATAGTGATTGGGCAGGATGCCTTGATGACATGAAAAGCACCACTGGCTATGTGTTTTCTATGGGTTCAGGAGTATTTTCATGGGTGTCAAGGAAGCAGGATGTCATTGCTCAGTCAATTGTAGAAGCTGAGTATATGGCTGCTTCTGCTGCTACAAACCAAGCTATTTGGTTAAGGAAAATTTTGGCAGATTTATTTCAAGCTCAACAGGAAGCTACTGTCATTCAAGTTGACAATAAATCAGCCATTTCAATGACTAAAAATCCAGTGCAGCATGGGCGTACCAAGCATATAAATGTTAGGTTTCATGCCATCAGGCAAGCTGAAAAAGAAGGTGAAGTGCAGCTGATTCATTGTAGCTCAGAAAATCAACTTGCAAACATCATGACCAAGTTACTTGCAGCTAGAAGGTTTGAAGATTTAAGAGTCAAACTAGGAGTCTCCATGAAAAATCGTGAGGAGGAGTGTTGAAATTATATTTTTCTAGATACTCCTAAGTTAGTTAATATTTTGTAATGGTATATGTTACTATGGAGGGTTAGTTAAAAGGAATGGATGTCCTTGTTTTATGGACAGATTTTTTGTAATAGTTGTTAAGGGTATGTTGTAATAGGTATGGCCCTCCTTAAACCATGGAATCATGTTCTTTGTGTATATGTATCAGCAAGTATCAATGAGAATAGAGGGAAGTTATTACTCAAAAAACAAAAAACGTGTGCTGCTTCTATTCTAAGGTTCAAACAAACTAACACTTACAAAGCACCCCCAAGCTTGTCAAGCATCCAGTGCTTCGGGGCATTCAGCCTCTTCAAGTGCTTCTTCTTCCCTCTAACCTGTTATAGACCACAAAATTATACATATACTTACTTTTATGCACCTAACCTAATCCTATTAATGGGAGAAAATATTAGTAGAAATTAAAGAAAAAAATAGAGAAGAAAAAAGAATGGAACCATATTATGCAGAGTCGGGTTAGTACTCCCCTGATGTCAAAGAGCAAAGACAAGATTGATGAAGCAGAAGCTAGCTCATATTTATAAGGGTATCACCGCTAGCTAGTTGCTACGCTGCCATCTATCTTCGACTAAGCTTTCTTTACTTTACACGTAATTCATCTTCAGTCTTCTACCACTTTTTTTTTTTATAAAGGTAACATGGTTATATTCTGGTTTCTTCATCTGTGCATACACATGGACATAGCTTGTGTTGCCACAGCTTCGAAAAGTGACACCATGCCACGAATATAAGGAGCTCTTATTTATATCTCCCATTACCTGCCTTTCGTCTCCTTTTCAGTTGCGCGCGCTTTCTCTCTCTCTCTCTCTCTCTCTCTCTAATCTTTTTGGTTTTCTCCCAGCTTCCACCAGCACTACTAGCCAAGTGTATAAGAAAGCTTCTACAATATTGTTTTGACCTTTTCTTTCTTCTCCAAGCTTCTGCTTGCATTCTTCTTTATTGCTTTTTTTTAGAGCCGAGACCCGCATTCCTTTTTTTATTTTTTTTACCGGAAATAAGAAATGAGTGATATAGGAACCTCTTCCTTCTGTTTTTTTTTTTTTCCCTCCCTCTTTAGGTAAAGTGAAATAGTTTTATTACGGGATATACAAACCATCTGTCTCTCACCTCAAAAGATGGAGGATGGTGACAACAACGAAACATAAAAATAAGTGCCCATCGGACGAACCTATACCAAAAGTAACAAACCGAGTTAATATTTGACCTACATAAAAAAATTAATTAATGCGGTTTTTGTTGAAGTTTTGAATTTTTATTTTTAAAAATTCACATTTTTTAAAGGGTTGTATTTTCATGTTTGGTAGGAACTTGATATTCCTAAGAAACTACAGGTTGCCACTGGTCATCGGCCGGCCAGCGACATTCATGGCGGCGGGCAGTGTTAGTGGGGGCATCAACCACCACCAATGGTGTTGGAATCCAACATTTTCATCTCTTTAAGTGAGAATATTTTGGTGGGAATAAAGGCTAAAATCTATTTCTTAAAATCTTGTTGATGAGGGAAGAAATAGGAGAAAGGAAGAACACAAAGGGAATGCTAAATTCCACTTAATTCACAAAGTTGAGATCAAGAGAGAAATAGAATACCTATATTCTCAAATGTATTATCAAAATGTTCAAATATTCAAGTTTACATTCATTTACTTGATACAAGCTATTTATAAGCTCCAAAAAACACATTTCATAAGGAAACATAAATGGGAAAATAAATACATATGGCTGATAACAAGAAACTACAACTTCTAAGGCGTCACTTTAAAGCTTCAAAATTCTCCACTTGCTTGGAATCTGATAAGAAGTTATGACTTGTTGGAAAGATAAAGAAGTATATTTTCCAATGCCATAAACCATACATGAATCGGATTATTCTAAACAAAGTTATGAAAAAAACACTAAACACTACTCAGTTTAGTGAATATGCACTTCTTGAAGCACTACAATGAATATAAGGTCTTTTACTTTCTTGAATGACTTTAATTTTGATTAGACCCCATTATAGCACTACATCATACTCCCGAGGTGGAAAAACAACTCGTTCTCGAGTTGAGCTCCTCCTTCAAATCAAGAACTTTCATTGAAGGCTTCCCAAGCAACATAAACTAGAAAGTGGCTCTCATTTTGTCACATTGAACTTACATCTTCCACATCAAATGAAAAGATACTTAGAATATTAGAAGTGCTTGAAATTTCTCCCATGTGTGTATTATGTATAAGTTGTGCAATCGACATAGACTTCAATTACGTCTTCATTGTATTCCCAAGTGAAATCAAGTGTTGAATAGAATTAGAATGCATTAAATCAACCCCAATAAAATCAACATACTCCATTTTTGAACACTTAGAAAATTTGGAATTCTAGAGAGTATTGAACAGCTTAAAATATCCTTATGTTTCACATCATCTTGTAATTTTATGACTTCTTCATGGTTGATAAGTTGAGGACATGTTTTAGGAACATTTAGTGGCCATTTTAACTGATCCTCTTCTTTAAGCATGATAAAAGAAAGAATTGTAATAAACACTTTCTTACCTTTTTCATTTGTTGCAGACTTTTTAACTTCCAATGCCTTTGGTGTTGTTATGACACAACTTGTTACCAAATTCTTATTTCCCTCGTGAAATGAGGCAATTTCTTTTTCTTCTTTATACTCATCAAAAATAGGATTTTCATCTTCGTATTCTTTGTCTTCAAACTCTTCCAAGTTAGATTGCCAAGAGGGACAAGAATATGATGAATGCTAAAGCTCCCAACATGAAAAACAATGAGTAGAATAATTGATGTTCTTGCTTTCAAAATTGTAGTTTGATGATTCTTTCTCTTTGTTGTTTCTAGTAAGCTCTCCAACATTCCTAAAAATAAGTTTGTTGGTTAAACGTGCTGGACATTGCCTTGTTGATTGAAAACCTTTTCCACCACTAGCAGCAACATTACATATGGAATTAGCTCTATTCCTCATCATACAAGTAACAAATTTCTTTATTTGCTGCAAAGTATTAGATTGTATAAAAAGACTTTGAGCAAAATTTAAAGGAAGGAAATTGTCACATAACCTTGCTTTCATCTTCTCCCAAGAAACAATATTAAGCTTCCCTTTTCACAATCTCAATTTTTGAATTTTGTGCCACCATGTAGATGCATAGTTATGAACCCTTGTCACAACAAGCTTCACCTTTTGGTTTTTAAGAATGTTCTTGTACTCAAAAAAATTTTCCTCGGCACTAAACCAATCTAGAAACTCCTCTGATTGCATTTGACCATGAAACTCCGACAAATCAACATTAATAGTTTTCGATGATAAGTTCTAGGCTTGCCTATTGGCTAAATGATTCACATGCTCCGAGTCATCGTTGGAATAACCATGGTTGGAACCTCGTTCACTCTTGGCTTCCCAACACTCAATACACATGGTCAGCTCCTTAACTTGTCTCTGAAGTGCCTGAATTTCAGCATCACATTCATCACCCATATTCTCCATCATTGGGTTACCTCTTCCATGTCCACCTCTTCCTCTTCTTTCTACCATGAGGAAAAAAGAAACAAATGCCAAGAGCATAACTCAAGCTCTCATGCCAAATGATGACAGAAGAAATAAGGGAAATAAATAACACAAAAGGGGATGCTAAATTCCACTTCACAAAGTTAGATCAAGAGAGAAATAGAAAACCTCTATTCTCAAATGTATTATCAAAATGTTCAAATATTCAAGTTTACATTCCTTCACTTGATACAAGCTATTTATAAGCTCCCGAAAACACATTCCACAAGGAACCATAAATGGGAAAATAAATACGTATAACTGATAATAAGAAACTACAACTCCCAAGCTACAACTTCCAAGGTGTCACTTTAAAGCTTCAGAACTCTTAACTTGCTTAAATCTGATCACGAGTTATGACTTGTTGGAAAGATACAGAAGTCTAGTTTCCAATGCCACTAACCATGCATGAATCGGATTGTTCTAGACAAAGTTATGATAGAGACACTAAATACTGCCCAGTTCAGCAAATTTGTATTTCTTGAAGCACTACAATGAATGCAAGGTCTTCTACTTTTTGGAATGATTTCAATTTTGATTAGACTCCATTATTGTACTACATCACTTGTGCATTTTCAACTATCGTACCAAATATAAGTTACAAAATTCCTACTTCAATATAAAAACCTTATACCAAACACGGAGAATGGAAGAATGACGGGAAAGTTGTCTCGAGCAAGGTGCACGCAAGTTAATAGTTTACATACACTTTGTCTAGCAATAGGCGTTGTAACTCTATACCTGTGTGAGGTGCTACCGGCTTATTATTTTATGATGCATGGCTTCACACTGTCTTTTATTATAGAGCAGATCGAGTCAGTGATAAGATATCCATATTTCTAATTCTAATCAAAGGACTATGGATTTTCTCTCATAAACCTCCACCGATCTCGTGCATATTCTGTTTCCACAAAAAGGGACACGCATGCACCTTGCTCTGGATAACTTTTCCTTCCTTTTTTATCATTCCCCCTTGGTTTTTGATGTACATTAATTATTAACTCGGTTTGCTACTTCTTGGGTAGGTTCATTTGATGAACCTCTTTTTTCTATGTTTCCTCACTATAGGTTACATTAAAAAGAAGGCCCATACATCTCTCTCTACATATTTATTATATTAGTTGATCAGAAATCATTTATGAGCATATGAATTTTTTAATATTCAATTTGCTTTGTATAATTGTATTAATAAGCTATTAGAGATTCAAATATCCACCATCATGTAACTAAAAAAGTATCATAATACTATTATTTTCTTTTTCTCTCCGCTTCTAAAATTTCATTATGCACATGCAGTTGAAGCTTAGCCAGCAAATCCAACACATGCTACCTGGAAAATCAGAGTATGGTGAGATAAATGTGAAATTTCAATAGTAGTATTCCGAGATAATATTAGAACGTCAATTAGAAGTCCCATGATGAAATCCAATTAGAAGTTAATGAAATAAAATTTTGGTAGAAGATAAGTTATCTATATTTTATAACCTAAAAAAATTAATTTCATATGAAAAGATCAAAGAAGGAGGAAAAAGTTCAGAAGAAGAAAAATAACTGCTATGTGTAAAAAATTTATTGTTGGGTGCAACTTGTTGTTTCAGTTGCATTATTATTGCATATTATTTTATTTTATTTTATTATTTGAGTAAGCATGGTATAAAAAATTGTTGTTATTAGTTTGTCACTAATTTATCTTAATGTTGACTGAACGAAATGGCAGAAAAGACAAGTCTTGATCGATCCAAAGATGTATTTATTGTTTATCGGAATGTGGATCCAGAGCTACTATAAGATACCTATGTTGATAGGCTAAAAAAATGAATTTCATGTGAAAAGGACAGAGAAGGAGATAATGCAGAAGAAAAAAAAAATTGCTATGCATNGATAATGCAGAAGAAAAAAAAATTTGCTATGCATAAGAAATTATTGTTGGGTGCAACTTCTTGTTTCAGTTTCATTATTACATATTATTTTATTTTATTATTTGAGTATAGTATAAGAAATTATTGTTATTAGTTGTTATTAATTTATTTTAATATATGTCGACTCAACCTAATGGAGAAAAGACAACTCTTGATCGACTCAAAGATGTATTAGTGCAACTTGTTGTTTCAGTTTGCATTATTGCATAAAATTTTATTTTATTATTTGCTTAAGCATAGAGATCAAAAAGACATGAATAATACAAATTTACATTTAAAATTTTTAATTACCCTAATTTTAAAACTAATTCCACAAAAATTATATTTTTGAATTTTTTTTTAATTTTTATTCAAAGAAAGAGAAAAAAAAAATGATGCATTTGTGTATAATTACAAGTTACGTGACCTACAAGGTGGTGCAATATACACTATTGTGTCACCGGTGCAATATACACTATTGTGTCACCTATAAAGTGGCGCAATATGCACTATCGTGACACCAACTGGTGGTTAGGTGGTGGGCACTGTTGAATTGAGTTTGGGACATAGAGTGTGTTAGAGGCATTAGAACCATTTTTGAAGATTTAGTTGAACATGAAATACAGAGTATCAACAAGAGAAAAATCAGGGAAGAAGCCATTAATGGCTGCTCGATTTTGGGGGGATTTTGGTGTTCGTCAAATGCTTGAGGGAAATCACGATTGAGTTTATGCCTTCAGGGATTTCGAAGCTTCACATTCGCATATCAAACCCAGAACGACGCCGTCTTTGTTAATGGTTGAAGGAGTTCAAAATGGTCCAAAACGGCGTCGTTGAGCTCATTCCCAGTCATCAGCCCCACCATTTGCCACTTAAGCATGCCAGCTCAGCATTTGACGGCCACATAGGCTATTTAACGTGCCACCTGGCGTTTCCCGTTAAGTCCCACTAACAGACACAAGCGGCGGACTAAAATGGCTGACGGATTGATCTTTTAGGGACCAAAGTGTCCTTAAAAATCTTTGAGGGACTAAACTGTCACTGAACTTATCTTTCGAGGACCAAACAGAAATTTTACTCTTATTTTATTCTATTATTTAAGTAAGCATGGTATAAGAAATTATTATTATTAATTGTCACTAATTTATTTTAATACATGTTGACTAACTCAACCTAATAGCAAAAAAGACAAGTCTTGATGAATCGTAAGATGTATTTTTGTTTATAAATGTTAATAATCTTTAAATTAGACAAATTGAAATGAAGGTTGTGTCACACCCAATTAATTGAGCACTTGATATTTTATCATAGAAGTTTTGTGATAAAATTCTATTAAAAGTGGGTGGGATAAAATTTAAAAGAAGGATAAAACGATAAGTTACTCTAAAAAAAAAAATGAATTCCATGTGAAAAGGCAGAAGAAGGAGGAAATAGTGCATAAGAAAACAAATAATTGCTATGTATAAGAAATTATTGTTGGGTGCAGTGGTGGATTTTGAACAAAATTATTAAGGGGGCAAAGAGATACTTAGTAATCAATAGAAAACAAATTATAATGATATACATCTTTTACAATATTCATACTTAGAGACAAAATACATCATATATTAAAACATTTTTTCACAAAGATAAATAGTTGTATTGCATAAGATAAAATGCATACTAACCTTGATTTGTTGTAGATGCCATGTCAATTGCAAAAGCACAAAAACAAACTACGAAACCAAAAAAAGATAGTTCATTGTGTAACATATTAATGTATTAAAATTTAGAAATGTGACAACATAATTAATTAAACATAATATTAAATAAAATAACTAAAAATTACCTCCACTTAAAGTGCTACTCTCCTCTCTTTTAATGACTTGAAATCATCAATAATAAAAATTTAATGTAAAAGTTGGCTTAAACATTTTATTAATTTGTTTTGAGGGGGCTATATTTAGTTTTTTTAAAAAAAATTGAATCGGCAAACATTTTTTTTAAAAATTTAATTAAATTTTTTTTTGGCGGTTACCCCCTCAGTCTCAATAAAGATCCGCCAGTGGTTGGGTGCAACTTGTTCTTTCAGTTGCATTATTGCATACTATTTTATTTTATTATTTGGTAAGCATGGTATAAAATATTATTGTTATTAGTTGTCAGTAATTTAGTTTAATATATGTTGACTGACTCAACCTAATGGCAGAAGTAAAGTCTTGATCGATCCAAAGATGTATTAATTATTGTTAATCGGAATCTGATCCAGAGCTACTATGCACAAAAATGGTATATTTATATGGTGTCATAACATGCTGAATTAATATGCACCAGAGTGGTCCACGCTTTAGCAGTTCATGGATTTCCTTTCTAGTTTTGCCCATAATCTTTCCCTGTAGGAAAGGGCAATGGAAACTGCTGTTTCCTTCCTTTTGGACAACCTGCCCCTGCTTATACAGGTGGCAAAGTCGGAGGCAAATTTGCCATCTGAAGTGGAAAACAAAATCAAGAGTCTCCAAAATGAGCTTGATTTTATGAATGCTTTCGTCAAAGCCTCCCAAGGGAAGCTGAAAGAGCCCGACCAAGTCAGTGTGGTGGTTCGCAAAATCATGGAGGTCGCGCACCAAGCCGAGGATCTTATTGACACCTACTTCTACAACCTCATCAGACACAACAGAAAAAACCTATTCGAGAAGGTTGTGGATAAGTTTGATCATCAACTAGTGCTTCATGACGTGGATGCAGCGATAGAGAACATAAAGAAAACTATCAATGAGATCTACGAAAATAAAAACAAGTATGGCATCGAAGAAGGTGTATCCAACGAAGCAGACTCCAAAGCAGCCGCGGAGGTGGAGGCATTGCACCGGCGAAGGAGGGAAGTTGAGGAAGATGAGGTAATTGGCTTTGACAAATACTCGGAGGAAGTTATTAAGCTGCTCAAAGAGGGAGATTCACGTTCACCACGTAAAGTGGTTTCCATAACTGGCATGGGGGGGTTGGGCAAGACCACCCTTGCTAGAAAGATCTACAAGGACCATCAAGTTGAAAAGCACTTCGATAAGATCGCATGGGCTTATGTGTCTAATGATTACAGACCTACAGATGTTTTGCTTACTCTTTATAGGAGTATCAAATCCATAACCGAAAGCGTGGCATCTTCCGAAAGCATGAGTTTGCCAGATTTGAAGAGTATGGTGAAAGGATGCTTAAAAGAGATGAGGTATCTTATAGTTCTTGATGACATATGGAACACGCAAGTTTGGGATGAAATACAAGATTGTTTTCCCAATGAAAACAATGGTAGCAGAATATTAATCACAAGTCGTATAAAAGACGTGGCTTCCTATGCTAGCCGAACTCCTCCCTACAACAACCAAACTACTCCTCCTTATGAGCTTCAATTCCTCAAGTATGAAGATAGCTGGAAACTCTTCTGCAAGAAAGTGTTTCGCGAAGAAACTTGCCCTCATTCCGATCTAGAGCCACATGTTAGAAAGATTGTTCAAAGTTGTAAGGGTTTACCACTCTCCATTGTCGTCTCAGCTGGGCTTCTAGCTGACAAAACATTACCAGGAGAGTGGTCTGACATCGCCGACAACATCAATTGGTTTCTTAATCAGGATAAGAAAAGCCATGTCGAGGATATACTGAAACTTAGCTACAATAGCTTGCCTCAAGAATTGAAGCCTTGCTTCATGTACTTCGGCATATACCCTGAAGACTCTGAGATCCCTGTAAGGCAATTGATCCAGCTATGGATAGCTGAAGGATTTATACAAGTAAAACAAACCGGTACAAGAGTTCCAGAGCCAGAGGTTGTTGCTGAAAAGTACTTGCGTGAGCTCATTGACCGTAGCTTGATCCAAGTAGCCAGTAAGAGGAGTGATGGGGGTGCGAAAACATGTCGAATCCATGATCTTCTCCGTGATCTTTGTATATCTATGAGCAAAGAGGAAGAGTTTTTCGAAATTTGCCGGGATGTCAACACAATGAACAAGAGCAAACCTAGAAGACTCTCCCTTCATTGTAGCACAGAAGCTTACCGTTCCTCGAATCATTGTGATCATTCATCTAACCGTTCATTGTTCTGCTTCCGCCATGAGAATTTCAGTTTTTATGGTTCAAAAAATTTGGAATGGTTTCTCAACGAATTCAAGTTGGTACGAGTGCTAGATCTTGGGCAGCGAAACTCATATTTCTTTGATGATAAGTTAGACAAGTTCATTTACTTGAGATACTTAAGAGTAGAGACTTTACGGTCCGACAAAACAGTTTCAGATTCTATACGTAACCTTTGGAATCTTGAAACCTTGGACGCTAGGGGTTGGAGAGTGAATACCTTGCCCCGTGGAATATGGAAGCTCAAGCGTTTAAGGCATGTTTATCTGAATGGGGCTGTGATCATACCTGAACCTGCAAAAGGAGCCCAAAACAAGATTCTAGGGAATCTCCAAACCCTCTCAACTATTGATCTTCATCGCAAAAATGTGTTCCTATTGGAAAAAGGGAGGTTCCCCAAGCTAAGAAAATTGGGATTCAACCGTTCATTCAGCGACCCCAAAGCTTCAGAATTACTACAAAGGCTCAAGTGCTTGACTCATCTGAATACCCTCAAAATAATCACTCCTCCTGAGCTTCCAACGAGTGCAGATGGATTTCCGCCAAACATTACCAAGATAACGTTGAAAGACGTTGATTCCTCATATGTTAAGACATATATGAATACTTTGGCTAACCTTCCCTACCTCCGAATATTGAAACTATTAAAAGGAAAACAAGGTTACCTAAGTCCATCAGAGCGTGACCTTTATTTTGCCGCAGGAGGGTTCCAACAACTCCAAGTGTTTGAAATGGAAGAATTGAAGCATGAAAAGTTGACATTGGAGAAAGATTCAATCCCTCAGCTTCGACGTTTGATCATCAAAAAGTGCGAAGAATTGACCAGTCTCCCTGATGAACTTTGGTCCTTGAAAGCCTTAGCAGAAGTGCAAATCTTGTGGCCTTCCATGGAAATGGCTGACATGCTCCAAAATTTGGAGAAGAAGGACGGCGTCAAGCTCATAGTCTATCCTCCTCTGGACGAAGAATCAAATCCATTTGATGACTAAGAGATTACATGTCGTCGCTTCACACAATAACGGGTACCTTTTCATACATGTGCATACTTCTACCTTTATTCCTTTATGCTCAAGAGAATTTATAGGATACTTATTATAAAATTTACCTACAGATGGTGAACATGGTTGTGCAATCAGTCATCATTGCTCATCTCTACTGTTGTAAAGATTGAGCTTTGTTGTAAAGAGACTTACTGGTTTCCCTTTGGGCGATCAAATTTCTGTTGCTGATTTTCCTACCTAGGTTGTGGGGAGGATATTGTTCTCTTTTGTGCTGTTTAGCCTTAGTAGTTTTTGTTAAGAAAAAAAAGTAGTTATTTTTCTTCCTTCCAGTTGAAAGTGGCCTGCATGTTTATCTTGAAGCAGACTCATGGAGTAAAAAAACTAGCAGATGGAGCATTGGAATAAAAGAAAGCATGCAGGACAACCCCCAAAACACTATACTTTGTATTTTTAGACTGTTTCTCTGTTTCCATTATTGCTTTCCAATAAACTCTTGGAAGTATGTCTGTGCAAGTTGCTTAATTATCTTTATTGTTGTTTGTATTAGTGCTAATTTAATTGAGTTGGTTGAATTTAAATGACTTGCTTTTTTATCTTAGTTTTCAAAGGGTGTAATCAACTAAGTGACCCCGTGGTAAATTTACTTGAGAAAATTATCATGATCTGGTTCAATTTTAATATTTTCTTATAATTAAAAAAATTCGCAATACTTTTTTTTTGGTTAACCAACGGGGCAAAAGCCCAGCAAAAGCAGAAACAAACTACACAGATACTGCTCTGGGCGCAGAAACGCCCATGCAATCCTCTAATAGCAACTCCCGAATACAGGTGGGAGGGTCATAAAATTGAACAACCTCAAAGCTACCATCATGGCCCTTCCTAGCTAGTGCATCAGCACACTTATTACTCTCTCTAAAAACATGTTTAATATTAAGCTCCCAAGCTTGACTCTGCATCTCTCTAATTTCTTGGATTAAGTTAAAACAAGGATGATGGCTGCTGCTGTAGCTAAGCAAGAGCTGCAAGCAGCATTTCGAGTCTGTCTCTGCCTCTACCTTTTGAAGACCCAAAGCCCATGCAAGATGAAGGCCATACACCAAACCCCACAGTTCTGCCTGAGTGATTGAACATTGACCTAAATTACACATAAACCTAGCGAGAAAGGACCCAGTATCATCTCGAAGCATACCTCCTCCATAAGCTGCAGAAAAAGAAGACTCAAACATAGAACCATTCGAATTAAGTTTTATCCATCCCACCCTTGGGAAAACCCAAGAAATATTCTGAGTTATACACTGGCCAGTCTGAAGCCTACCACACTTGTCGCACTGAATCACAATCCCTTAAAACATGCAATGTGGTCTCCAACTCAGTACCACATATAGCACACATAGGATATGCTGTAAGGTGACAAGAATACCTGCGAAAATTAGTAAGAATGCTATCATGACACACAAGCCTGAGAAAGGTACGGATACGTTGCGGGCCATCCCATCTCCAGACCCTCTGGAATAACCCATGAAGATCACCATCTGAGTGGTCCATAAGACTATAGTATGCGGTCTTGAGAGAAAAATCTCCATCGTTAGAAAGGTTCCAAGCAAGCTCGTATGCTCCACCATTCATAGAAAGGGGGGGTTTAATACCAGCTATGCGAATACAAACATCTCTAGGCAGAGCTCTCCAGCAATGGCCAATTCCAACCACCAACATGGACACAAACTGGGCAACACTAGCATGATCCAACTCCTCCCCAATCTCACCCGTAAGGCAAGGACAAATATACTGGATTTCAACAACCCAGTGATCATCCATGAAAGAGACCCCTTGCCCATTGCCTAGCCTCACGATGCTTGAGTTATAGATGGGGTTACGTCATGGAAACTTTTGAGATCCTTAAGATCCTTTGAGGTCGGGGGAGATTACTGAGGTCGGAATGTCTCCGAGCTTTCCTAAAACAGAAAAGCGGGCCAGACACTTATTTCCGGTCTTCGAAAGTCAAGTTAGTATGATTCGAGCTTGACTATGTAGATTAAGTGATATTCCGAGAGCTCTTTTACCTTTGATAGTAGGGACTATTTATAGGAACAAAAACTTGTGATTTGGCGGTTTACCCGAAATGAGCTGGCGGGTCACCCGGGGCCTTCAATATGTTTTATCTTATCGGGCCTCTGGTTGTTGGGCCACTGGTTATTTGGGCTTTTGGAATAGGTCACCACAATTGCCCCCCCGAAGCTCAGATTTCGGGACAACGATCTCCGAGTTATAGGACGGCGTAAAAATGACTTCTTTCCGGTGACTTTTTATCTTCCTCTACCTTGCCACATGTTTAGATATAACCGGTAGTAGGTGTGAGGGTAATGATGGTTGCCAGAAATTGCGTGTCTCGAGGCAAAAAAAAGCTGCTGTAGATTTGACGTTTATGCTTCCCGAGTTAACAACGGTGATTCCTTGGCCATTGGATTCAGATGATTTGAACGGGTGGATGAAAATCCCAACTACTATATATAGGAAAGTCTCAAATTTCGCCCAAGTTTTTGAAAAAAACATTTTGAAATTTTCGTGAGGTTGGAGAGAATTCTAGGAACTCGCATTTCAGCAAACCGAAGCTCGGAATTTGTTTAAAACAGGTAGACTCCTCTGCCTATTACTTTTTTATTAGTCCTAGTTTGGGGGGTTTTTTTTGAAGATATGGGATCTCCTGACAAATCTCCAAAGGACGCTCCTGGGTGTTCTCGAGGAAACAATGTCGGGGCTTTTTCTTCTTCTTAGGCCTCTGTGCCTTTCTTCGTTCATCCGTCCGTTAGGTCTACTAAGTCTTACATTCGACCTAGGGATATAAAAAAACCTAAAAGAAAATTTTCCCGAAATAGACTGGAACTGCACCATTTCTATCTAGAAGCCTGTCCTCGAGATTTCCCCGTTTGTGAGAACTGTCCTCACGATAATTTCTTTGTTTTTAACTTAGCGTACATGGATAGGGCTAGAGTTGAGCTTCCCCTAACCGAATTTGAAGTAGATTTTTTTTCAAAAAATAAATGCAGCTCCCTTATAACTTCATACCAACGGATGAGGGTTCCTCCGAGCTTTTCAAAACATGTGTATCCTGTTAGCAGTAGACGCCCGACTAGACGTCTTTTTCCACTTTTTTACTTTAAAAGATACTAAAGATTCTGACCAGGAATTTATGTACGTAGCTAGCCGTCCTCGACTATGTTTAATGAAGTTATTTGAGGAATCGGCTAAGGGATGGAAGGACCAGTTCTTCCGAGTAGCTGTTCTGACCTAGGATGGGGTGCCCAGGCCGGACAAAGCTTTCTTTTTGGACGACAATGGGAAACCTCGATTCCCTTGAAGTGGGTTCAGTATGTGAATAAGAGACAAGTACGCTCTATGGATGAATATGACCCAGAAGCTCGTCGTATCATAGGAATAATTTCTAAGCTTACATACGACAAATCCGACCAGGTCAAGCTGAAAGCTAGGGATTTAATTGATCGCTATCTGGTTATTTTTTATTTATTTAAAAGAACTGTTAATATGATTGACTAATTTTTTGGTCCATTTATCTGCAGACGAAAGAATCAATAAAGACGAGATGGTGAGACTATCCAAGCTGGCGAAGTTTGGCGAGGCAACACCTACACCTGGGCCAGTTATTAGGGATGTGGAGGAACTTGTGGTTCCCTCGGCTGAGCCGGTTACGGTGGTGCCGACTGATAGGGCTCGTGGGAAACGCCCTATGGAAGAAGATCCCTCAGCCGATCTTAGGATAAGAGATCGAGGAGAACGTGGGTCGAAAAAACACAGATCTTCGCACTCCGAGCACATTCAAACGGGTACCTCTTCCAGCCGACCTCGCCAGGAGACTTCGACTGAGGTCAGACCCTTAGACCTTTTTACCGCCGTCCTGGCCAAGGATAACCCCAACCACACAAGCCATTCATTCTGGAATACCTTGTTTCCTGTTCAGGATAGGGTGGACTCCATTTTGCCAGCGGCCGACGTTGATAGGGTGAGCCAATCTTTAGTTGACCAGCTGATAAAGTACCTCCTGGCTAATGCAACCCGAGATCTTGCTGCAATCCGAGGTGTGCAAAAGAAGATGGGGGACCTCGTCGCGCTACAGAAGTTGCAAGACGAAGAGCAAACGCTTCGAGTCGAGAAGGACTCGGCGTTGGAGGCTCTGAAGAAAGCTGAAGATGAGAATCAGCGTCTGAGGGAGGAGAAGGAAAACTTAGAGATCCAACATTTATCATCAGCCCTTGAAGCTCGGGATAAAGCGGAGGCGGAGAACAGACAACTCCGTCTTGAGATAAAAGAACTGGAGAAGTGGCATGAGGCCAGCACGTGAGAGATAGAACGGACCCTGTCTCTTGCAAAGAAGGTGCAAAAAAGGGAAGGCGAGTTGCGGAACAAGATGGCTCGTCGGCTTAACCATGCTCGCCAGTCAAAACTAAGGCAGAGAAAGCATGCCGAGCTTCAAATAGGGAAAAATTATGCCGCTGCTTTTAGAGAGGGGTTTGATCATGGGCCAACCAGGCGAAGTTACAATTTTCTAACCTTCGAAGAAACCAGATGGCTTATTTTAAAAAGATCCAATATGGTCAGTTGGTCGATGAGAGTGAAGGTGAGGAAGATGACGGGGGTGATGATGCAGCTCTCAGGCTTGAGATATCCCTGGAGGATTATGACACCCTTTCAGATGGCGAGGATGAGGTTTTATCTAGGACGGAAGGGGGGGCTGATGTGGGTCTTTGTAGGATATTTTTAAATTTGAATATGTACAAGTACTAGATTTTTGTATATAAATGAGAATGATCTTTTTGGCCTCTTTTATCTTATGCTTCATATTGGTGAAATAATAAGATTAGATATTTTTGATTTTGCGACCGAACCTTATATCTAAAAGTCAGTCCAAAAAAGGTCGTAATTAGATGCAAGTTAAAAAATCTAAGTTTTTTGAATGGGTAACGAACTTAAGGACGAGTAAAATATTTCAATTTTTCGACGAATGCTTTGTTTGACCAATTTGCTTGTCGATAAGGATCCTCTTTTATGAAGATCGGACAATTCGTTAATTTTAATGGACAATCGGCCCTGGATATATTACTTTTGAGATAGACAAGTTTGTATTGGGCCTATTGAAATCGGTTTGTGCTCGCGATGGATTTTACAAACGATATCAATTTAAGATCGGTTTGTATTCGCGATGGAGTTTACAAACTATGTTAATTGAGATCGGTTTGTACTCGCGATGGAGTTTACAAACGGTATCAATTTAAAATCGGTTTGTACTCACGATGGAGTTTACAAACGGTGTTAATTGAGATTGGTTTGTACTCGCTATGAAGTTTACAAACGGTATCAATTTAAGATTGGAGATTCATTTAGAGGGAAATGTTACTCTTCATATATTCGGAGATTACTTACATTCCAAGTTCGAGGGATCGGAATCACTTCCTTGGTTAGGAGTTTATATGCCCTTTTTCCTAGGGATTCATGCACCCTATATGGGCCCTCCCAGTTGGGGGCCAACTTGCCTTCGTTGAGGTGCTTTCTTGTAATGGCAGCTTTTCGGAAGACGAGATCACCTGATCGAAACTTTCTAGTTTGGACTTTTGTATTGTAATATCTGGTGATTCTTTCTTTATACACCAGCATTTTGAGTTTGACATTTTCTCTTTCTTCATCGAGCAACTCCAAATTTGTATACATTGCCTCTTGATTTCGTTCAGTGTCAAAATGCTCCCTTCTGAAGCTTGGCTCTCCGACTTCTACAAGTATCATTGCTTCCGCCCCATATGTAAGTTTATAAGGCGATTCCTTAGTAGAGGTCTGAGAGGTTGTTCGGTAAGACCATAGCACCAAAGGGAGTTCTTCAGTCCATCTGCCTTTGGTATGGTTCAACCTCTTTTTCAGCCCTTCTAATATTATTTGGTTTGCTGTCTCGATTTGTCCATTAGCTTGGGGGTGTTCGACCGAAGTGAAATTCAACCTTATCTTCAAGTCGGTGCAAAAAGATCAGAACCCAAGGTCGGTGAACTGGGTTCCGTTGTCTGTGGTTATTGTGTGTGGGATTTCAAACCTACAAATTATAAATATTTAAAAGGATATTTTTAGCATTTTTGGCCGTGATAGTGGCCAGAGGTTCTGCCTCAATCCATTTAGAAAAATAATTTATGGCGACGATTAAATATTTATTTTGTCCTGCCGCTATGGGGAAAGGACCTAGGAGGTCGAGACCCCATCGACAAAATGGCCAAGGTTCGACCGTAATGAATAGGTCAGAGGATGGAGCTTGGTGGATATGCGTAAACTTTTGGCATTTGTCACATTTTTTCACGAGGTTTGAAGAGTCGTCTCGCAAGGTCGACCAATAGTATCCAGATCGGAGGACCTTGGCCGCCAAAGACCGTGCTCCTATGTGATGGCCACATATTCCTAGGTGAATTTCCTGCAACACATAAAGAGAATGCTCCGGAGCCAAGCATTTAAGAAGTGGGGTATAATATCCACGCTTGTAGAGGATGCCACCCTCTAAGCAATAGTTGCATGCGATTCTTTGTAGTTTTCGAGCTTCGGTTTTTTCTTGAGGCAATTTTCCTGTTCTGAGATAATGAATGATTGGAGTCATCCAAGATGATGGTTCTATATCTATGGTTGTTATTTCGCCGTGCACGATACTCGGTGGAGGAGAGTTTCCTGTATAATTGTTTGATTATGGTCGGGCTTTTTACTGCTGGCTAGTTTGGAAAGAATGTTGGCTCAGGTATTCTCCGTTCGCGGGATGTGATGTACCTCAACTGCTTTGAGATTACTTATGTAAGTTTTGACTTTGTCCAAATATTTAGCCATTTAAGGGTTTTTTGCCTGGTATTCGTCTTTTATTTGGTTAGCAGCCAACTGTGAATTCGTTTGGACCTCGAGAGTTTCGGCCCCGAGTTCTAGAGCTAGACGCAGGCCAGCTATAAGTGCCTCGTATTCTGCTTGATTATTAGAAATTGGGAATGCAAAGCGCAAAGACTGCTCGATCACTATTCCTTCTGGCCCTTCCACCACTATGCCTGCCCCACATTCTTTGAGGTTAGAAGATTGGTCAACTGAGAGTGTCCACCTGAAGGGATCTTTTAACCCCGAGGAGGGGATTTCAGGTCGGGTGAGCTCAACCACGAAATCGGCGAGAGCTTAGGCTTTAATGGCCCCTATTTGTTCGTAGATGATTGTATGTTTGGAGAGTTCTACGGACCATCCGAGCATTCGTCCTGCAAGGTCGAGTTTCTAGAGTATCTGTTGGATTGGTTGATCGGTGCGGATAGCTATGACATGGTTTTGAAAATACGGCCATAAGCGTCGTGCTGAGAGGAGGAAAGCGTAAGCTAGCTTTTCGATCTTACGGTATCTGAGTTCAGAGGCCTGCAGGGCATGACTAGTATAGTATATGGGAAACTGCAAGTTGGCTTCTTCTCGGATTAGAGCTGAGCTTACAGTCTGGTCGCTGCTGGCTAGATATATGAATAAGGTTTCCCCCTGCTTTGGTTTAGAAAGAATGGGTGGGCAGCTTAGTTATTCTTTCAACTGATCAAAAGCCTGTTGACATTCATCCGTCCATTGAAAATGTTTGATCTTTTTCAGGGCTTTGAAGAAAGGCAGAGCTTTATTTGCCGATCTGGACATGAACCTAGAAAGAGCAGCAATCATTCCCGCCAATCTCTACACTTTGCAAATGGTTCTGGGTGGTTCTATGTTTATGATACCTTTGCATTTGTCAGGGTTTGCCTCGATACCCCTATGAGTTAGCATAAAACCGAGAAATTTTCCAGCCTCTACTCCGAAGGCGCATTTAGAGGGATTTAACCGCATGTTATGGTTCCGGAGCTCGATGAATGTTTCTTCCAGGTCTGCTACATGCTGATCATCGAAATTGGATTTGACGAGCATGTCGTCGACGTAAACTTCCACATTTCTGCCAATCTGATTTTTTAAGATCTGGTCTATCAACTTTTGATAAGTTGCCCTTGCATTTTTCAGACCGAATGGCATTACTGTGTAACAGTATATGGTCTTCTCGGTAATGAATGTTGTCTTCTCCTCGTCGTCGAGATGCATTTAAATTTGATTATAACCCGAGTATGCATCCATGAAACTTAGGAGTTTATACCCCGACGCCTCATCAACGAGTTTATCTATGCTAGGGAGCGGATATGGATCTTTGGGGTAAACCTTATTAAGGTCGGAGAAATCCACACACATTTGCCATTTGCCATTTGGTTTTTTGATCATGACTACGTTAGAAAGCCAGGTTGCATAGAGTAATTTTCTTATAAAACCAGCATCAAGCAATTTTTGCACCTCGTCCTGGATTGCTTTCTGCTTTTCGGGACCGACGATTCACTTTTTCTGCGAGATGGGTTTGGCATTTGCATTTATAGCAAGTTTATAGCAAATGAATTTTGGGTCAATACTTGGCATGTCTGAGGTTGTCCATGCGAACAGGTCGGCATTGGCTGCTAGTAGGTCGGTGAGTTTCTTGATATTTTCAGGAGGCACACTGGACCCTATTTAGATTGATTGACCTTGATTTTGCCCTATCTGAAAAGCACTAGATCCCCTTGTGGCACAGGCCGATGCTCAATTTTTGGTTCTTTGTTGTCGAGCTCTTGAATGGGGACTTGGGTATTTATCTCGGTTTGGTTTGTCGCTTTATAGGCCGGGGGCCGAGAGTAGTCTATAGCGAGACTTATATTATAGCACATTCTGCCCAAAAGCTGGTCTCCCCTAGCTTGCCCGACCTTTCCTGACATTGTCAGAAATTTGAGCAAAATGTATTCTGTTGAAACTATAGCTTCCAAGCAGTTGAGAGAAGGTCGGCCAAGAATCGCATTATACACTGACGGACATTCTACTACTAGGAATCTAACTGCTGTACTAGCGAGGTCGGGATATTCCTCTATGGTGGCCGGAAGAGTAATGGTACCTTTGACCTTAACTTGAGCTCCAGAGAATCCGACGAGAGTTCCAGGGTAGTATTCTAAATCAGACGTCGGAATACCGAGCTGCTGGAATGTTTGGTAGAAAATGATGTCCGCCGAACTTCCTTGGTCCACCAGGACCTTACGGACCTCGTAATTTGCCATATAACAAGATATGACCACGGGGTCATCATGTTCCTGGTCGATGTTGGCGTAGTCATTATCTAAAAAGGAGATAACAGTGATACTCTGATTTTTTCGAACTATAGTAGAAATATGAAAAACTTCTTTCTTGTGTCTGGCTGCAGCTTTCATGCTTTTTCCTAGAGGATTTGGATATTTCCCCACCTGCAAATCCTCCTGCTATCGTGTTTATAGTGCCCGTGGCGTTACACCTTAGATCTTCTTAATGAGAGGGTTGCCGACGAGCCAGAGATCGGCTTCGACGTCTGTGCTGACCTGTATTTGAATTCCTCTGAGGAGATCTCAGTTGATATTGATTATCCCTATTTTGCTGCCTTGGAGCCGGGGTTAAGACTTCGGCCCAGAATTTCTGCAAATAACCCCTTCAGAGCAGGTCTTCAATGAGATTGTGGAGATGTCTGCAATTGTCTGTACTATGGCCCTTGCCTCGGTGGAAAGCGCAATATTTCTCTTTATCAACGCCAACGTTCCCTTTTGGCTGCGGGAGCTAGGCAAGTTTTGTCTGACATATCTCCTATAGTACCCGAGTTCTTGACTGATTGAGGGGGTGAAAAACTCAAACCGGGGGCGGACGGGGGACTTTTCTCGTCGACCTGCTTTGCGGTCTTCCAGGAGTTTTTTTTATCTTTGGTCTTGTTTTTCTCCGATTCCCCTAACACTTATTCTAGGTTAATATGCTTGGAGGTCATGGTAAAGAGCTCTAGCAAACTTTCGAGAAGGTCCAGGGTTAACTTTCATGAAGACGACCGGGTCGGAGCCTTGCCTGGATGGCGTGCATTGCCACTGAATCGGTTAAGTCCCGAATTTGTAAGGAGAGCTTGGTGTAGCAATTCATGTAGTCCTTTAAGGATTTCATTTCCCCTTGTTTGAGGGTGGCTAAGATAGCGGAGGAACATTGGTGGGTTACACTGGTGGAGAAACGGGATAGTAAAAGTTCGGACATTTGACTAAAGTTAGAAATACTAGTTGGAGGGAGGTTCGAGAACCACTAAAGGGCCGCCCGACGTAAGGTAGTGGGAAAAGCTCGGTACATGACCTCATCTGCTGAGCCGCTTAGAAGCATGACAAAATTAAAGTTTTCTAAATGCTCCCTAGGGTCGAAAGAGCCGTCGAAAGGCTCGAGCTGGGGTAATCAGAAACCGGCTGGTACTTGGTAATCCACGATAGGCTGGGTGAACGGATGTCGGCCTACTCTCCTAGACTTTTCAGGGCTGGCTTGAAAGAGTTTGGGAGAGCCTTCGAGGTAAGAAAGGCTGTCCCTGCGTATGTGGAATGAGGTTTCAGGGCCGCTCAGATGTATTCCTGGTCGCCTGCTCGCGAAGGTTGACTCGCTGCCTATTACCTCGGCAGACAGCTGGTAGAGCGGTGTATCTTTTGATTGCCCGGTTTTGGAGGGGTTCTGCTTTCTCCTAAAATCAGCAATCTCAGCCTTGTCTTCCGCTCTATCTCGTTTCAGAGTTTGAATTTCTTGCAAAAGGTATTGTAGGGTATCGCCAATTTGCTCAGGGCAGGATTCTTCCAAAGGAGTCTTCCGAATAATCTCCAGGTGGCTCACATGTTGTTTATCCCTGGATGGTGTTGCTAGGCTCTCCCTGACAGAGGGAGATGGGAAGATCGGGGTTGACGGGGCGTTTGCACCCATAATACCGAACTCAGGATCAACCAATGAGATTTGTAGGTGTTGAACTCCAAGATACTTCCCAAGGTCGCAAGTCACACCATTGCCCAGTTTGCTAGAAAGCTCTTGTCTACAAGAATGATTCACATTCACGGAGAAACAAACTTAGACTTAGCAATACTAACTCGTTGTCTAGAACTATCACAAAAAAGCTTGAGACAACTATTCATGATATCCACTTGCTCCACAGAAGCCTCCCCAAACAAAAATAAATCATCTGCAAACATAAGATGCGAGAGAGGGGGTCCATTCTTAGAGAGACACACTGGTTTCTAGAAGCCATCAGCAATAGTCGAATTAATAAGATGGGATAATCTTTCAACACATAACACAAAGAGATAGGAGAAAGAGAATCCCCTTGGTGAATCCCTCTGGAAAGCATAAATTCGCTGGTTTTGGCTCCATTACAAATCACATTCAAAAAAGAAGAAGAGATACAGTGTCAAATTAGATAAATAAGATCTTCCCCTAGCCCTATATCCTCCAATGTCTTCCTAACAAAATCCCACTTAAGCCGATCATAAGTCTTTTCCAAATCAATCTTAATAGCCATAAACCCTTTTCTTCCCTTCTTGTGTTTCATACTATGAACCACTTCTTGAGCAATAATAATGTTATCAAAACCCTGCCTCTCGGGAATAAAGCTACATTGAGTGGGAGCAATTAAATAGCTCATCACTCTTCGAAGACAAGTAACAATTATCTTTGTAAGAACTTTATAGGCCATATTACATAAATTGATAGGCCTAAACTAGGAAATGGACTCCGGAGTATCAATTTTGGGAATTAATGTAATTAAAGTGCTATTGATATCCCTAATTATCCTTGGATTTGCAATGAGATGAGAAATTAGGGAAAAAAGAGAAGGTCCAATTACCTCCCATTGGCTCTGAAAGAAAATAGCATGCAACCTATCAGGACCTGGAGCCTTTAAACCTCTCATACTAAAAAGAGAGCTCCAGACTTCCCCAAGAGAGATAATACCATGGAGGAACTATAAATCTGCATTATCAATTTTAGGAAAACATGCTGAAAGAATGAAAGGAACAAACACACCATCATCCTGGTAAAGATCCTTAAAGAAGTTTACTGCCATATCACAAAGCAAACCTTCATCAAAGATCCAATCCCCATTCTCATCCTTGAGAGCATAAATTTTATTTCGGCGCCGTCTCAAGATAGTCGTACCATGAAAATACTTGGTGTTCCTATCCCCAAAATGCACCCACTTACATCTAGCTTTTTGAACCCAAAGAAGTTCTTCCTCTTTGAGAACAATATCTAACTCCTTCCATAGCTGGATTTGAAGATCTTCAAGGAAGACATTTGGACCCAAGCTGAGCTTACAATGAATACCCATCAATCTATATGAAGCCGCTATTTTTTCTTGAATATGTGACCAAAGACCCTCCAGTTCCAAGTAAAGGTTGCCTTGGAGAAATTTTCGACGTTATGCACCAAATCATCATTATTGTTCTAAGAACAATGAACCATAGCAGAAAAATCCTCATGTAGAAGCCAAGAAGCCAAAAATTTAAAAGGCTTCTTACCTCTATTAATTAAGGAACCATTATCAAACCGAAGCCAAAGAGGACTATGATCCGACTTGTAATGAGGAAGATGAATAACAGCTGCTTCTTCAAAGGCCATACGTCATTCCATGTTATGAACTACTCTATCAAGCCTTTCTCTAACCCCACGATGATGCCAAGTAAAGTTAGGTCCCTGAAAACCTCCATCCACCAAACCACAATCATCAAGGCACTCTCTAAAAGCTCTACACCTACCCTCATGGAGAGGAGTGCCCCCTTGCTTCTCAGAAGGATGAAGTAGAGAGTTAAAATCCCCTACCACACACCAGGGTCCTGAGACACTAGCATACAACAACCTCAGTTCATGCCACAATGATCCGTGACAGCTCGTAATGAGACTGCCATAAACAATTGTGAGAAGCCAGGGAGGATTAGAATTAAAACTCACCTGAAAATGGATAAACTGCCTGTGGGATTGAAGAATATAAACCTTCCACAGCGTCGAATACCACATACACCAAATCCCACCCGAAAAGCCTTGTGCTTCCATACGGTATGATGAATCAAACCCCGAATGGCGAATAAATGCATAAGCTTTTTGACCACTAACATGTGTTTCCAGCAAAGCAATAAAAGAAAGACGAAACCGAGGAATGAGATCCTAAACCAAATTTTAGAATCCCCTACTACCAGCCCCACGACAATTCCAAATCATTATGTTTTGGTGTAAATCCATAAGAAACCATAAAGGAGAAGGACTGAATCCAAAAACTTGGATAAAAACAAACCATCATTGGTCATTGCTCGTGCTATCTACCAGTGCACTCACGACATCTTGTCTTACTAGCTTCGAACAGCCAGTTCTACTATCTAACTCCTTCAACCCATGCATGGTGCTCAACCTACTTCCTGATGACAGGCCTGGGTCTGGTGGTTTTGGGTGCACCATTTCCCTGACTCAACTTTCACCCTCATCCTGCATATGAGCATGAGAATTATCAACAGGGATAATAGCTTGGATTAGACGACTAAGGTCCTTCATGGTTTCCTCTTTCGAATGCGAAGCTAAAGCTCTAAGCACCGCTTGGAAAGATGGATCGTAGTAACTTGCCCGTGACATGATCTTCCTTTTTTTCTCCACCATTTTTTTAAGAGTACCACTCACGTTCTCCTTATCTAGGCTACTAACTTTGATAACACCTCGACTCTTCTCCCTTGAAATCCCAAAGTTAGTTCTCTTAGCATGACCTACTTGATTCCCAAGTTTTTTAGAAAGACCCATAGCTAATTGACCTGACTTGGTCCCACCTGAACTTTTACTTGACCCAGTGCAAATGAGTAGCGAGGGTGTCGGCCCTGAAGAGCTTGGCCCAGCATGGCCCACCAACGTATTTCCCATAACGGGAGGACTCTTTGCATGCATGGACTCCTCATGTATCTACTCTCTCTGATGCAAATCATCTTCTAGAATTTTAGCTAAAATTTTAAAGTGAGACCCACCCTCAACAGCAGCTTTATTGTGCAAATTTTTAACCCCTAATCCCAACTTCTCCTTCTCCTTCTCTAAAATATCACTAATATTTCACGTATTCCTTTGTTTACGCTGTTGAGTTTTTTTTGCAAGCGTCCAGGACCCAAAATGATGAGCATTATCCCTAAGATTATTGCTCTTAGGATTGATGTCCGTAGCCATGGCGCCCTCTGCTCCGACGACCATCTCCATCCTCGGACCTGCACTGGAGACACCTTCAGGGACCAGCAATGGGTGCCTCACCATACATGCCTCACTATGATGACCATAATGACCACACTTAAAACACACCATGTGGAGCCCTTCATATCAATAGCAATTTCTCTGCCATATAGGCAAGACTTAGGAACTAAGCTCTTATGGAGATCAATCTCTACACAAATAGGAGCAAACTTCCCTCTCGAAGTCTGAGAAGTAAGATTATCCCCTAAGAGTTGTTCCTAGAAGAGAACCCACACGCCATAAGAACCTATCATTGTGAAACTCAATAGGTAACCCCGGAATACGAATCCAAACTGATAATCTCTTAACCTGCATATCACTTGGATCAAAGAGAGGCCTCCACCGATGGACCACTAGATAGTGATCGAAAATCAGCCAAGGGCCTCCTGTAAGCGCAAACTACAAGTCTCGTTGATCTAAAATGTGACCAGAAAATGATCTTTATTAAGATCCACAACCCTGATTGAACCATCCCGTTCCCACATCTTTTGAAGCCTAGTTGACATGACTCTAAGCCCCAACCTTTTACCTAGTAATCGCACTATAAGGGATTGACGTCATGGCTTACAATACTCTTCATGTTCCTCCATGGATACTTCAACTATGGGACAAGGATTAAACTCTGATTCATCCCCAAGCGAGGGAGTAGCATCATCCTCTCTAAATAGCAACTCCTCATCTATGACTGCATGACGCCATGGATTCTCTGAGGTCTCTTGGTTGGTTTGCATGCCCAGGAGACGATCCTTGTAACTCCCTTTAGCCATGCCCAGTAAGGGATTACTGTCAACAACATCATGACCCTCATGCATAGCAGCAACATCGACCTCTACCATAAGAGATTCCGACACCATGCCCTCCTCACTCCCATTATCAAACTCCCCTTCTCTGGACTTTGCAAGGACTAGGCTAGGAGTAGAAGCTAAAATATCCGCCTTCCTCACTTTTTTACAGGAACGAGCAATCAAATCTTCTTCCTCCACCGAAGGCGGTGGAGGAGAGTTCCCTTCCCCAGGCGTCGAACAATCAACTCAGAACTAGTACGGACAAGTGGAATCTGATTGTTTAATTAAAACAAAGCATTGTAATGGTCCCTACGAATGTTGACGCAATGTGATTTCAGCCCAGTGCTCTGAATGTCAAAGAGAAAAATTTGCAATACTGAACTTAATCTATTAAGAGTTTGGCTAATTCCAAAGCTACTTGTTACTTTAACATATTCGTGATGGTTTTATAATATTGGCCATTTACTACTTATATGCGTATATTAAATTGATCACAAATTTAAAGAAAATTTTTAATTGACCAAAATCTCAAAAGATTAGAATGGATGTTGACATTTTTAGAGATTATATCAGTTGGATTCAATCAAGCCCACATCTGAAGCAAACCCTCTCTGTTGAACAACAAACTTCTAAGGGAGCGTTTGGCAAACAATTTTTTTTTTTTTATTTCTTGGGAATTTTAGGTTGGTAATCCTAAGTCTTCATATTTGGTGTGAATTTTTTAAAAAACATTTTCAAGAAACTAACATTTTTAATAATGTTTTTTTGGCTAAGTTTCCCACCAAAATATTCCTATGGGAGAGGGTGGGAATTCAATATTCCCATAAACATGGGAAAGTTTTTATAAATTGAAAATACCATTTTGCCCTCATCACCTCAACCCAAAACCTTGGTTTACGATTGTTAGCTCTCACTCTCATCACGTTTGCCTCTCACGCTAGACAAAAGAAGCAAGGAAGTCTTGCCGCTGAGGCAGTCAGAGCAACCCTCTCCGCCTCTTTCATTGGTGGAAAATAGGAGCTAAAAGCCCTACACTGCACAAGACCTTATACAAGAGGCAAGCAATTAATGAAACTGATACACACCATGTGATGGGATATGTTAAGTTCTTAACCATTCAAACCCAAAGGCATCTGAAATGCATAAGCAGCCATCAAACACTGGGATTATCTAATCACTAAGGAATGACATACAATACAAGATATAGGATAGGATTATTCTCTAGATACCTTTCGTTGTTTAGCAAATGATGATCTTAAAAAGGACAATCTGAGACACTCAAAAAAAAAAGTTGAGGTTTGTGGTTTCAATATAGTCTATTGTCTTTTTTCTTTACCATCATGTCTAGTACTACATATAAGATTATTAAACTTAAGAGCAAGATTCAATCAGGTGACAAATCTATTATCGAATGGGAAAACATAATTTTGATTGATCATATTTAAGTTGAATCAGAGCAAACAACAACAAAGGTGAATTGATAATGCAATGCACAAAAAGAAATGTAGGTCAGAGAGTAGGGAGTTTTACAATTTCTGTCAGTGAGACTCATTACCTTATATCTATTCTATTCTCAAAAGAAGGCCATACATCTCTCTCTACATATTTATTATATGATCAGTTGACCAGAAACCATTCATGAGCATATGAATTTTTTAATATTCAATTTGCTTTGTATAATTGAATTAATAAGCTTTTCAGATTATTATTTCAAAGCGCTAAGTAATTAGATGTGATTTAATAATAAGGTGTTTGAATAATTTATATAAAATTAGAGATTTAAATATCCATACCATCATGTAACTAAAAAAATACCATAATACTATATTTATTTTCTCTCTGCTTCTAAAATTTCATTTTGCACATGCAGTTGAAGCTTAGCCAGAAAATCCAGAACATGCTACCCGATGAAAAATTAGATTATGATGAAATAAATGTGAAATTTCAATTTAGTATTGGGAGACAATATTAGAACTCCAACTGTTCTGTAAATAAATGTTAATAATCCTTAAATTAGACAAACTCAAATGAAGGTTGTGTGACACCCAATTGATTGAGCATTTAGTACTTTATCATGGAGGTTTTGTGATGAAATCCTATTAGAAGTGGGTGGGATAAAATTTTAAAAGAGGATAAGCAAATAAGCTACCTTTGTATGGCCTTAAAAAATGAATTCCATGTGAAAAGGCAAAAGAAGGAGGAGATAGTGTATAAGAAGACAAATAATTGCTATGTATAAGAAATTATTGTTGGGTGCAACTTGTTGTTTCAGTTGCATTATTACATATTATTTTATTTATTATTTGAGTACGCATGGTATAAGAAACTATTGTTATTAGTTGTCACTAATTCAATTTAATGTTGAATGACTCAACCTAATGGCAGAAAAGACAAGTCTTGATCGATCCAAAGATGTATTATTGTTTATAGGAATCTGGATCCATAGTTACTATGCACAAAAATGGTGCATTAATATGGAGTCATAACATCTTGAATATGCACCAGCGAGGTCCATGCTCTAGAAGTTCAGATCCTTCACGTATTGACTTCCTTTCTATTTTTCCCCATAATCATTCCCTGTATAGGAGAGGAGAATGGGTACTGCTATTTCCTTCTTTTTGAATTCTTAAATTAGATGGACTGAGAATTAAGGTTGTGGGATACTCAATTGGTTGAGTATTTGATACTTTATTATGGAGGTTTCTTGATAAAATTCTATTGAAATTTAGTAGATGAGGTAGAAGTTTTAAGAGAGAATAAATTACCTCTGTTGTATAACTTTAAAAAATGAATTTCTTGTAAAAAAGCCAAAGAAGGAGCAGACAGTGCAGAAGGAAAAAAAAAAAAAAAAGAAACTTGTTGTTTCAGTTGCTTTTTACATTTTATTTTATTATTTGAGTAAGCATGGTATGAGAAATTGTTGTTATTAGTTGTCACCAATTTATTTTAATGTTGAATCAACCTAATGGCAGAAAGTCAATTCTGAAGTGCAAAACAAAATAAAGATGCTCCAAAATGAGTTGGTCATAATGAAAAAAAAAGAAAAAAAAAAGAATTCCATGTGAAAAAGGCAGAGAAGGAGGAGAAAATGCAGAAGAAGAAAAATAGTTATGTATAAGAAATTATTGTTGGATGCAACTTGTTGTTTTAGTTGCATTATTGCATATTATTTTATTTTATTATACATTTGAGTAAGCATGGTATAAGAAATTATTGTTGTTCGTTCTCACTAGTTTATTTGAATACTTGTTGACTGACTCAATCCAATAGCAGAAAAGACAAACTCTTGATCGATCCAAAAATATATCTTATATTATTTATCTGAATCTGGATCTGGATCGAGAGCTCCTATGCACAAAAATAGTGTTTTAATATGGTGTGATAACATGTTGAATATGCCCCAGCAATCAGATCCTTTACGTGTTGATTCCCTTTCTATTTTTCCCCATAATCTTTCTCTTTAGGAGAGGACAATGGATACTGCTGTTTCCTTCGTTTTGAACAACCTTCCCCAGCTTATACAGGTGGCAAAGTCGGAGGCAAATTTGCCATCTGAAGTGGAAAACAAAATCGAGTTGCTCCAAAATGAGCTGGAAATGATGAATGCTTTCCTCAAAGCCTCCCAAGGGAAGCGGAAAGAGCACGATCTAGTAAGAGTGGTGGTTAGCCAAATCATCGACGTCACCCACCAAGCCGAGGATGTTATTGACACCTACATCGTCAACCTCGTCAGACACAACAGAGAAGCCCTATCGGGGATCATTGTCGGCCCCTTTGATCATCAACTAATGCTTCATGATGTGGATGCAGCGATACAGAACATAAAGACAAGTATCAATGAGATCTACGAAAACAAAGACAAGTATGGCATCGAAGAAGGTGTATCCAACGAAGAAGACTCCAAAGCAGCCGCCGAGGCAGGGTCATTGCTCCGGCGGAGGGAAGTTGAGGAAGATGAGGTGATTGGCTTTGACAAGTACTCGGAGGAATTTATTAAGCTGCTCAAACAGGGAGATTCAGGTTCACCACGTAAGGTGGTTTCCATAACTGGTATGGGGGGGATGGGCAAGACCACCTTTGCTAGAAAGATCTACAAGGACTATCAAGTTGAAAAGCACTTCGATATTATCGCATGGGTTTATGTGTCTAATGATTACAGACCTACACATCTTTTGCTTACCCTTCTCAGGAGTTTCAAGTCCATAACCGAAAGCGAAAGCATGAGTTTGCCAGAAGTGAAGAGAATGGTGCATGGATGCTTGATAGATATGAGGTATCTTATAGTTCTTGATGACATATGGAACACGCAAGTTTGGGATGAAATACAAGATTGTTTTCCCAATGAAAACAATGGTAGCAGAATATTAATCACAAGTCGTATAAAAGACGTGGCTTCCTATGCTAGTCGAACTCCTCCCTACAACAACCAAACTACTCCTCCTATTGAGCTTCAATTCCTCGAGGAAGCAGATAGCTGGAAACTCTTCTGCAGGAAAGTGTTTCACGAAGAAACTTGCCCTGATCCCCTTCTACAGCCTCATGGAAGAAAGATTGTTCAAAGTTGTAAGGGTTTACCACTCTCCATTGTCGTCTCAGCTGGGCTTCTAGCGGACAAAACATTACCAGGAGAGTGGTCTGAAATCGCCGACAACATCCATTGGTTTATTAATCAGGGCAAGAAAAGCCATGTCGAGTATATACTGAAACTAAGCTACAATAGCTTGCCTCAAGAATTGAAGCCTTGCTTCTTGTACTTCGGCATCTACCCTGAAGACTCTGAGATCCCTGTAAGGCAATTGATACAGCTATGGATAGCTGAAGGATTTATACAACTAAAACAAACCGGTGCAAAAGTTCCAGAGCCAGAGGTTGTTGCTGAAAAGTACTTGCGTGATCTCATTGACCGTAGCTTGATCCAAGTAGCCAGTAAGAGGAGTGATGGGGGTGCGAAAACATGTCGAATCCATGATCTTCTCCGTGATTTTTGTATATCTGAGAGCAGAGAGTACAAGTTTTTCGAAATTTGCCGGGATGTCGACACAATAAACAAGAGCAAACCTAGAAGGCTCTCCCTTCATTGTGGCACAGAAACTTACCGTTCTTCGAATCCTTGTGATCATTCATCTACCCGTTCATTGTTCTGCTTCCGTCATGAGGGTTTCAGTTTTTATGGTTCAAAAAATTTGGAATGGTTTCTCAACGAATTCAAGTTGGTACGAGTGCTAGATCTTGGGCAGCGAAACTCATATTTCTTTGATGATAAGTTAGACAAGTTCATTTACTTGAGATACTTAAGAGTAGAGACTTTACAGTCCGAAACAACAGTTTCAGATTCTATATGTAACCTTCGGAATCTTGAAACCTTGGACACTAGGGGTTGGAGAGTGAAAACTTTGCCCACTGCAATATGGAAGCTCAAGCGTCTAAGGCATGTTTATCTGGAAGGGTCTGTGATCCTACCTGACCTTGCAAAAGGAGCCGATAACAAGATTCTATGGAATCTCCAAACCCTCTCAACTATTGATCTTCATCGCAAAAATGTGTTCCTATTGGAAAAAGGAAGGTTCCCCAAGCTAAGAAAATTGGGATTCAACCGTTCATTCAGCGACCCCAAAGCTTCAGAATTACTACAAAGGCTCAAGTGCTTGACTCATCTGAGTACACTCAAAATAATCACTCCTCCTGAGCTTCCAAAGAGTGCAGATGGATTTCCGCCAAACATTACCAAGATAACGTTGAAAGACGTTGATTCCTCATATGTTAAAACATATATGAATACTTTGGCTAACCTTCCCTACCTCCGAATATTGAAACTATTAAAAGGAAAACAAGGTTACCTAAGTTCATCAGAGCGTGACCTTTATTTTGCTCCAGGAGGGTTCCAACAACTCCAAGTGTTTGAAATGGAAGAATTAAAGCATGAAAAATTGACATTGGAGAAAGATGCAATCCCTCAGCTTCAACGTTTGATCATCAAAAGTTGCAAAGGATTGATCGGTCTCCCTGATGAACTGTGGTCCTCGAAAGCCTTAGCAGAAGTACAAATCTTGTGGCCTTCCATGAAAATGGCTCACATGCTCCAAAATTTGGAGAAGAAGGACGGCATCAAGCTCATAGTCTATCCTCCTCTGGACGAAGAATCAGATCCATTTGATGACTAAGAGATTACATGTCGTCGCTTCACACTATAACTGGTACCTTTTCATACATGTGCATATATACACCTTTATTCCTTTATTCTCAAGAGAATTTCTAGGATGCTTATTATCAAATTTACCTAAAGATGGTTGTGCAATCATTCATCATTGCTCATCTCTACTGTTATACAAGATTGAGCTTTGTCGCAAAGAGACTGGTTGGTTTCCTTTTGGGCGATCAAATTTCTGTTCCTGATTTTCCTACCTAGGTTGTGTGGTGGACATTGTTCTCTTTTGTGCTTTGTAGCCTTAGTAGTTTTTATTAAGGAAAAAAAATAAAAAAAGTAGTTATTTTTCGTCCTTCCAGTTGAAAGTGGCCTGCATGTTTATCTTGAAGCAGACTCATGGAGTAAAACAGCTAGTGGATGGAGAGTTGGAATAAAAGAAATCATGCAGGAAACACCCCAAAACACTATTGTAGACTGTTTCTCTTTTTCCATTCTTGCTTTCCAATAAACTCTTGAAAGTATGTCTGTGATAAGCACGTTGCTTAATTATCATCTTAATTATTGTTAGTATCAGTGTTAATTTAATTGAGTTGGTTGACGTTAAATGACTTGCTTTTTTTATCTTATTTTTCAAAGGGGTGTAATCAACTACTAAAACTTGACAAATACTATATAAAAGACAAAGGGCCAAGAAGGACTGTAGCACCCACATGACAAATACTATATAAAAGTGATTTTAGATAAAACTCGATCATAGCTCCAAAAAATGCCTAATAGCTCTCTAAAGTTCTTCAATTCGTAGAGCCCAAAGAACAGAAATAGTGAAATTGAAGAAACAGATTTGACACAATATAGACCTGCTAGTCTTCCGTAACCAAGAATTAGATAGCATACTACAATCCTCTTACATCATACACTGCTTAACAGACAAGCATGGTATTCAGGGACGATGGGAATGGGGATATTATTGTCTCAAAAATATTAAAAACAGTTTACCGGTCATCCTTTTTTAACACTGGCACGGGGCAAGTCTAAAATAACAGCTTCTAAGTTAAAAGCAGCTTTTGGAAGGACAATAACCTATTTACATAAATTTATCTAAATATAATTTTAGTTATGGAGATTTCTTAGATATTTTTAGTATTTATGTAATATGNATGTCATACTACATAAAAATAACCAATAAATGAATGACATATGTACAAATTAACTGTTTTTAAGTTTATTTAAAAAATTAAATAAATTATATTTTATATCTAATAAAATATGAAAACTATGTATATTTATCACATTAGTGTAGTATAACATACTCATGTAGTATGGTAGAATTCCCCTTTAGTTATATATAAAGATTTATGATAGGAGAAAAGTTTTAATAAACTTTAAGTTATGCTATTTAAACGGGGTCTAAATCACTCAATCTAAGAGTTATATCTTGATTTCAAAACTTCCAAAAGTAACTTTGAGAAAATTTTATGAATCTATCGTGATTTCTTAGATTCAATTTTAATATTTTCTTAAATTAAGAAAGTTTGCAATATATTCAACTTAATTTATTAAGAGTTTGGCTAATTTTAATTTTTCTTTGGTTACAATGGCACTAGGAAAGGGAAATATATGTCAAAACTAAAACTCTTAAAATTAACCCTTTAGTGCTTATAATTAAATGGAGTGCTGTTAAACTCACAAGTCATTGACTTGGCTAATTTTAAATTTTAATTTTTTCTTAATTTAAGGGTATTGCTATTGGATCCAAAGTTTGTGGTGAATTTATGCATTCTTTTCTCAAGTAACTGTACCATGGTTTTTGTGCTACTTTGCTTTCAAAATCAAATCTAGGGAAATGGTACTAAATTGCTCACAATGTCCTACATTATGAGGCCATATTAGATTTAAGCTATCAAAAAATAATAATTAAGTGGGTTACAAAAATGTAAAACAATCTAATGTATCGATAACATAACTCTGAGATTATGTGAAAAATCTTACTCATACATAAAAAGTTTAAAGAAATTCACTCAAATTATAAGCAAAGTTAGTTAAATTAGATGATATTATAATTACAAAGAGGGAAAAAAAAAAAAGATGCTGCTATATGTGGCAAGTATAAGATAATGTCAATTCTAGTATGTTAGTACTTAGTTAGTAGTATTAACAAAGTACTTTGCCATTATAACGTTAAGGATTGTTGCACACTTTTTTATCTTTTGGTGATTGCTATCTTTCCATTATAAAAAATGGGGATAGCGTTACTCGCATATAGTCGGGTGGTTTCGGTGGGATTCACTAGGTGAATTTGATGTTGGGAAGATATCAAAAAATTGAGTCTCATAGTATATGAAATAACATATAAGAATACTTGCCAAACAAAAAAATTTAACTTTTACCCAAAAAAAAATAGAGTTTGGCACCTTTTTTATATTGTGTCATTATTCTATTTTATAAAAAATTGTTTGTTCTTGTATATATTTAGTGATTCAATTTTTTAAAATTTTCTGAACGATACCAAATTCAGTGGATGGTTTCCACTTAAACCTACCCAATTTGATGGAGTAGTAATACCTTATTTTTTTAGGCTTAATTGCAATTTTGATCTTTCTATTTAAACAATTTAAATTTTTTGGTTTTCTTTTGTTTAAAAATGAACTATTCAGTCACTCTNAGTGATTCAATTTTTTGAAATTTTCTCAATGATACCAAATTCAGTGGATGGTTTCCACTTAAACCTACCCAATTTGATGGAGTAGTAATACCTTATTTTTTTAGGCTTAATTGCAATTTTGATCTTCCTATTTAAACAATTTAAATTTTTTGGTTTTCTCTTGTTTAAAAATGAAGTATTCAGTCACTTTATATCCATAAAATGTGTAATTTTGGTCATTCCGTCATTTCTTGAATCTAGTTTTAGATGTAAATTTTTTTAATTCATAATCTCACCATTCAGATTAAAAAGTTACATCTTATGAATCTCCCCACAAAATTTTAGTTCGATCTAACCGTGGGACTTAACTCAAAATACTAAAACTAGAAATTTTCATCTAATTGCAGATCTAGATTTATTCACCGTTAGATTGNGATTGAGCTAAAATTTTGTAGAGAGGTTCAAAACACGTAGTTCTTCAATTTGAACGGTAAAATTATGAATCAAAAAATTTTACACCTTAAAATAGACCTAAAAAATTTTACTCAAAAACAAAATGACCAAAATTGTATATTTTATGAATATAAAAAAACTAAAGTGTTCACTTTTAGATAAAAATGACCAAAAAATTTAAGTTGTTAAAATAAGAAGATTAAAATTGTAATTAAGCCTACTTTATGATGGTAGCTTAACAAAATCCTTACTTTTTACACTGGCTTTCAACAGTCTACCGAAGTGTGAAGAAGTGATCAGATTAGTGTGTGGTAAGTGTAGACAATATAGCATTGCACTTGTGTTACTGCAACTGTGAAGTGGAAAGGGTACTGCAGCAGGAGTAAGATGTCGAAGGTGGTGTGTGTAACAGGGGGCAGCGGCTGCATTGGATCATGGCTTGTCTCTCTCCTTCTCCATCGCGGCTATACCGTTCACGCCACCGTTAAAGATCTCAGTTACCATTCGTCTGCTTTCCATTTTATTTTGTTTTCCCACTTTCTGAATAATAGAAGCGAAATCCACAACGCCTTGAAATTAATTGTTCATGCACTTGCAGAGGATGAGAATGAAACGAAACATTTAGAAGCTCTAGAAGGAGCAGACACTCGCCTCCATCTCTTCCAGATCGATCTCCTCGACTTCAACTCCATCGTCGCCGCCGTCAATGGCTGCGCCGGCGTCTTCCATCTCGCCTCTCCTTGCATCGTCGATCAAGTCCAAGATCCTCAGGTTCAATTTTCACCGTACAGCCTTTGAATTTATCGCATTTCTCACTTCAATGGATAATACCCAGAATTTCTCATTAATTTCTTTTCACTCTACGTCCTTTGAATTTTTCTCGCATTTCCTACTTCAATTGATAAGACTCAAAATTTCTCATTTATTTCTTTTCACCATACATTCTTTGAATTTTCTTGCATTTCCTAATTTAGTAGATAGAACCCATAATTTCTTATTAGTTTCTTTTCACCATACAATTTTTAAATTTTCTCGCATTTCCTAATTCAGTAGATAAAACCCAGAATTTCTTGTTATTGTCTACTGTAAATTGTGTAATTTTCTGAGTATGTATTTCGCAGAAGGAGCTTCTGGACCCGGCGATTAAAGGGACTCTCAATGTACTCACAGCGGCGAAGGAAGCAGGGGTTGGGCGCGTGGTGGTTACTTCATCAATCTCAGCTATTACTCCGAGCCCTAATTGGCCAGCTGATGTGGTTAAGAGAGAGGATTGCTGGACTGACATTGAATACTGCAAGCAAAAGGGAGTGAGTGAATTTGTTTGCTTTATTGTATGGGTTTGGTACTTATGAAGTATAAGTTTATAACTTTAACTTTAAACTACCACTATGGGTCAGTTATGGTATCCACTGTCGAAAACACTAGCTGAGAAAGCAGCTTGGGAATTTTCCAAGGAGAAAGGTTTGGATGTTGTGGTGGTCAATCCTGGCACAGTGATGGGCCCTGTTATTTCACCAAGACTTAATGCAAGCATGATAATGCTTGTGCGTCTTCTTCAAGGTAAATATGAGCAGCAAATGAGCTAAATACTTGCAATTTTCGTCTAACATTTTCTGCACTCATAGGTGAAGTTATTTGTTATTCCATGAAGTTCAGTGGGGATATGCTTAACTTGATTATAGATGTACCATTGGTCTGTCAAATTTGATGCAGTAAGCAGTGGTGTTGTAACTTCTATCCCTGAAAGCTGAAAGAATGGGTATTATAAGACAGCAAGAGTGATTTGTGAGGAAAGGAACGTGTATTGCACTACTAATCTATACCATGGTTTACACATATATACAAGAATGATATGACAACAAATAGAATTTCAGAGATATGATTTCTGACATAATTCCTTGATTGATGCCTATTTTTCTTGCTCTTTAGGAGTGATTGCAGCATGAATGGGTCATGATTTTCGTTCCCCCTGATATCTTGATTTGTTTCCTTGGTTATGGGTTTGACTGTCTTCAATAGGTATCAGTTATCCTACTCAGCTTGTTTGCTTTGTTTCCACTCTATTTACATGTATTTGTAGGAATGCTTGTATTCCTAATCTCTTGATGTCTGACTTTATTTCTGCCCTACCCATCTATGTGAAAGGGAAAGCCCCTTGCTTAGCACTAGCAAGTAGCAAAGTTGCCAAGTAGCCATGCAAAACTGCAAATCCCTTAACATAGTGCTAATACAGCTACCAAGTATGTTGGTCCCAAGTGAATATACATTTAGTAGCCGTAGTTGATAAGAGATTATTTCTTCTTGTCATGCTTTATAAAGATCAACCTATTTGATTATGCCTTAGTCTTTTTTTTCTCCAAAGCATTGCTGGCTCTGAAATTTGGTAATCATTGTTGCCCCAAATGCAAATACTAAACTTGTATAAACTTTCTGATTGTTAGGGTTACTAACAATTGTGTTTTTCTCCCTGTTGCAGGCTGCACTGAAACATATGAGAATTTCTTTATGGGATCAGTGCACTTTAAAGATGTAGCCTTAGCACATATTTTGGTGTATGAGAACAAAGCAGCAGCTGGTAGGCATTTGTGCGTTGAAGCTATCTCTCACTATGGTGACTTTGTGGCAAAGGTTGCTGAACTTTATCCTGAATATAATGTTCCTAGGTAAGTAAACCAAACACTTGCAAATGCATTGACAAAATAATGTAATCATCTCAGGTTAAATAATCAAAAAATTAGTGGTGACACTGAGTAAGGGTCTTGCTTATCTGCCTGAATTCATAAATAAACATCCCTCCTTATTTGACACCAAGCAACTTGTTTCATATGCAGAGCAAACACCCCTCCTTTTACTAATTTTTTATGCCATAAATTATCATTTATCAGATACTGCTTTCATATGTCAATTATGAATTTTAGTTCTACCATAGCATAATTAATCTGCTGCAATGAACAGTGCATATTATAGTCTACTTCCTCCATATACATGCAAAAAGAAAAAAAAAAAAAGTTATTAGTCAACAAAGGTGGGATTTGAAGTACATCTTCTGCTTGAACCTCCAGTATATTGTCATCTCAATCAAATTATAGGACATTGAAGTGTTACAAGTGATTATAGACTTGCAATCCTTGATGAAAACTTTTTCATGATGGGCGATTTTGCTGGGCTTACCATTTAGGTTGACCTTTTATCAGCTGAGATTGCTCCAATCAGGTTAAAAGCTAAAGTATGCTCTTTTTCTATGTAGATTGGCAAGAGATACCCAACCAGGACTGTTGAGAGCAAAGGATGCATCAAAGAAACTGATTGAGTTGGGTTTACAATTCATTCCAATGGAGCAAATTATAAAGGAAGCAGTAGATAGTTTGAAGAGCAAAGGATTCATTTCTTAAAGACGTTGCTTCCATTTGGGCTGCAATATGAATACTTATAGTGGATGGTTTGAGTCTGTATAATGAGTTGTTTCCTCAATATATATGTAAAGTCCAGTTGAAGCCTCTTAACGTTATTACTTGCTGATTTGGTCTTATCCCTAAACCGGACTTTAGTGAGTGTCTAATTAGTACTTGATTTTATTTTTATGTGAAAAATATATTGTATATATAATCTTGAGCTGGAGAGAAAAAAATTTATTTATAGAATGAAGATAACAATATATATATATATATATATATAAATCTGATGAACATGATCTGGGAAGAGTTTTTAAATATTTTGTGAAGGAGTGTGAGAAGGTTGCAAGAGGTTTGAATTCAAATTCTATACCGGAAAAAACCAAAAAAAAAAAATAATATTTTGAGAAAAGTTTAAGGGAGAATTATTATAAGGAGACTTAAATAAAAAAAAAATTAAGTGGGTTATAAAGTTACAGGATTACACTTTAGTCATTGATCAGTAGCCATTTAAAATTTTATGTGACTAGTGGTTAATGTATAACTACTAAAGAGTAAAGATTGAATAATCATTGGTGATATAAAACTGTAAATAGTTACTGATTATGAAGAATAGTTATACACTGTGACTAGTATCCAATTTTAGAGCCCCCTAAAACTTTTCAAGTTTCTAATGTACACTTCCTTGGTAGTTAGTAAGCTGCCCCTTGCCAGCATTGGGCCTGCGTTAATTCTGCCATCAGCAATTGCCCAAATTAAATCACGAGAGGGAATGAATGTCCCTTGGAATGTCTTGTTCACACTCTCTGGTGCACGCACTGGATTTTTTTGTTTGTGGTCATCACTCGGTGGATTCCTTCCACTGCTCGCTTCAGTTCAGCATCAAACAACAAGGCTCCAAATAATTTTATGAATTAAATACAACTGCAACAAAGCCCCACTCAAAATTGCCACTCATTTTATTTGCTTCCTTTTTCAGAATCAGAACCCTCCTCCTTCCTAAGCATCCTCAAATTCACTCTCACTCTGATTCTACCCCGAAATGCCCACCTATTCTTGCTTAATCATTCTTACCTTCTTCACCATTGCTTGGAGGGCTCAAGCTGTGGGTATGAACTGGGGTACCATGGCATCCCACCCGCTACCACCGCCCAAGGCGGTGAAGCTCTTGAAGCCCAACAACATCAACAAAGTCAAGCTCTTTGATGCCAACTCTGATGTTCTTCAAGCACTTTCTGGGTCTAATATTGCTGTTACTGTGGGCATTCCTAACACTATGCTTAGAAGCTTCAACTCCTCCAAGAAGGCTGCTGAGAGTTGGGTTCATGATAATGTCACTCGCTACATTTCTAATGGGGGAGCAGGAGTTCGAATCGAGTAAGTTCTGTTTCGTTCTTTTTGTTTGTTAAATAATGGGTTTATTTAAAAATTGCTCTTTGATTTCTGGGTCATTTTTTTCTTCACAAGAGAAAGTAAATGCTATTATATGAGCAAGCGGATATGTGGGTTATCCAGGTTTCTTCTCTCCTTTTCCCATTTGTTTCTCTATTTTGCTTCTAGAAGATTTTGGTTTCCTTTTATTTTCCATTGAATTTATATCTCATACATGGTTGCCTGTTTCCTTGTGATTCTTCCTTCTTGTAAACTGATGATCCTATATAAACACTAATGGTGATTAAATTTCAAATTTGATAAATTAGATAAAGGAAGTTAATGACTGCTTAAGATTTAAGAGCGGAGGGTTAATAAATGAGAGAACAATGTAATAGACATCAAGATACAGATTTTCTCCATAATTATTAGGGATTCTATAACTTGCCTGGTATTTTTCGGAAATGAATATAAACAACTGCAGAATCATATTTTGTTTTTGTTTTGTGTTGTCTTTTTTTAAATAGAAGTTGGTTATAGTACTTTTTGAGGCCATACCATGAAGAAAACAAGCTAATTTCAGATTGCTTGAGTTTCCTTCTTTAACTAAACCGTTGCTTGTTTTCTTCATTAACCAGCTGGCTTAGCAGTTTCTAAACTTAGATAGGAATGTGGTCATATGTTCTCCACTGCCAACTTGCAACTTCCTCTTACCTAGCAGTCTAGCCGCCATATGTAATATTGCTTCCTGAAGTGGGCATGGCACAGTCAAAAAGCTGTTAAAATTGTTGTCTAAGTCCAAAAATAGGAAGTGTAGCATATTTGATCTCTGATGGAGGGTTTAAGCTGGGGTTAAAGAGTTTACCTTTGGATTAACAAACTTTTTGGTGTGCTTGCAGGGAGCATGAAATGTTGTTTTTTTCCGTTTAGATTAGTAACTGTTGATGGCTTCAAATGCTGGAGTTGTCTGTTAGGCTTGATGATCTACAATCTACAAATTCATTATTCATGTTTGGGGTCTTGATGTAAAGATTTTTTTTGTTTTTTTATTAGGCTGGTTCAATTCTTCTCTTTCTTCCTTGATTGCCTGTGTATATTAACTGTTAGATCAGTTATCAATGAGAATGTTTGAAGCACCAAATTAAGTACTCTTAACTCCTGTAACATCATTTGTTACTAAGACAGTAAGACTACACGTCATTCTCCTGGCTTCAGTCAAACAGTTCTCATGCTGTTTGAGCTTTTTACTTAGAATGCAATCTGAGCACACATTCTCTTATCTGTAATTCTTCCCTCTGCAATTATAGTGCGAGCGCCCTTCCTTTGTCACAATAGACTTCAGGGAATATTTCAGAAGGTAGAATCTAATGAAAGAATGCTTACTGCTTGATAATGGAACTGATGCAATTAGTCCAAAAGAAGCAACAACTTGATGCGAGCTATCCTTATTGGGGAATGAGCTTCTGGTTCTGATGGAAAGATGATCTTGTCTCACTTTTCTCTTTCTTTCTGGTTTAATCAGCTAAAAGAAACTGGAAAAAACTTGAGAAGAAATTTGTTTAGGAGGTATCCTCTGGCAGTCTGGCTAGAACCACTTACCTATACCACGAATTCTTTTTTGTTTCCTTTATCTAGTTAAAACTGAAAAAGAAAATAAATTATGTATCTCTGAAGAATGATTCATTCTAGATATGGTTCTGAATATAAATTCTGCAGATATGTTGCTGTTGGTGATGAACCATTTCTGCAAAGTTATGGTGAGCAGTTTCATCCCTTCGTCATTGGAGCAGCTGCAAATATTCAGTCTGCTTTAGCAAGAGCAAAATTGGACAGAAATGTTAAAGTTGTTGTTCCATGCAGTTTTGACAGTTTCCAGTCAGAATCTAGCCTTCCCTCCAAAGCTCACTTCAGGCCTGACCTCAACAAAACTATGATTGAGCTCCTTGCTTTTCTTAACAAGCATAGATCACCTTTCTTTGTGACCATATCTCCCTTTGTGACTCTCCTTCAAAACAAAAACATTTCACTGGACTTTGCCCTCTTTAAAGAAGCTGCACGGCCCCATAATGATAGCCATAGAACATACAAAAATAGCTTTGACTTATGCTTTGATACTGTGGTGACTGCATTATCAACAGTAGGATTTCCAGATATGGATATTGTTGTGGCAAAGATTGGTTGGCCAACAGATGGAGCGGCCAATGCAACCTCATACCTTGCAGAGACCTTCATGAAAGGTCTGATGAACCATCTTCATAGCAACTTGGGGACCCCACTTAGGCCACGGCAACCTCCAATTGAAACATACATTTTAAGCCTTCTTGACGAGGACCAAAGGAACATTGCTTCCGGAAACTTTGAGAGGCATTGGGGTTTATTTACTTTTGATGGCCAAGCAAAGTACCGTGTTGATCTTGGCCAGGGTTCAAAAGGCCTTGTTAATGCACAAAATGTTGAGTATCTTTCTTCTAAGTGGTGTGTTGTGAACAACAATAAAGACTTGTCTAATGCAACTGCCAGTGCATTAGAGGCTTGTTCAAATGCTGATTGTACTGCACTATCTCCTGGTGGATCTTGCTTTAACATCACCTGGCCCAGTAACGTATCATATGCTTTTAATAGCTACTATCAGCAGCATGATCAGGAAGTGGAAAGCTGTGACTTTGGGGGTCTGGGTTTAATCACAACTGTTGATCCTTCAATGAATCATTGCAGATTTCCAATTGAGATTCGCACTTCTGGTTCTGAATCTTACAGTGCCTATAATTTCCAGTGGATAACCTTACTTGTAGCTACCCTCCTAGCATTTCTTCGCAATTTCACATGAGTACATATGAGGATCATTTTTGGAGCTCTTAGGCTGTTGTAAGACTTCTGCAGTTTTTTTGTTGAATCACTTCAAAGCTCTTTTATCTGATTTATTCATAGCAGGACAACTATTCAAGATACCACTGCTGTTTCATGGTTATTCATTGCCTATATTTCTCATTGATGGATAGTTTTTGCTTTTGATATGAAATAGCCATCCCCTGAAATTTTGAGCAAAAGAATCATCAGAAGTGACCATGATTGGCATTAGATTTACTTCAGTGGTCGTGAAGTATGAATAGAAGCACAGACAAAGTTGTCCATGGCCACAGAATTCTCCATGAAAACAACACAATGGTAAAGGCAAGAGAGTATGGTGGCAGGTACATCAAAGGTGTTTCTAAGAGAATGTGTATTTTTCCGGGCAGGTCATGTGCTTCGTTGTCCGTTTCCAATAGACCACAACCTGTGTAAAGATAGAGTAATTTGATAACGTGCAGGAAGAAAATCCTTTTTTGTTCTTCTACCATGTCATGTTTGGTTCTTTAATCAGAGACTTATCTTGGACTTTATTATGAGTTTTTTTTTGTAATCCAAGAACCAAGGCTTAACCACAATCTTTGGATGGAGCAAAACTCATCAAACCTAAGGTGAACCATCATTGCTCTAAAGGTTTTGTTGTTGAAGCACCCATAGTTGTAGTTTTGTGTGAGAGAGCATTTTGAGACCCTCATTTTGTTAATGAGAGACGTCAAACACAAGATTCTCTTTTTGCGAGGAGAGCCTTATGACCAATTGATCTACAACCCAGTTGACACTATTATGAGTTCTTTATGAGTACGGAAAATTGGTTTCCATCTATTTTTAAGTATTTCTAGATCGCATTAAAAAGAAACCACAAACCATATTATTACAAGTCTTTTTTTTTTTTTTTTTTTTTTAGTTTACATTCACGGTATCCCCACACTTGATAGGAGCAGTAACATGTAAATTCTTTCCAACAAGTGCGATTCTAAGGATTTGAACTCAGGATCTTTAGGTTAGAATGCCTTGAGACTCAGTCTGCTTTTATTAAGTCAACACTTTATTAATTTTTTTAAGTCTATTTTTAAATTAACATTTCTAAATATATCTCCCACAATTGAATTTTTTTTTTTATAATTAATTATACTTATAATCCAATAATTACATAATCTATTATTTTTAAGCTAATTTAAGCACACTTACATTGATCTAATTGCAAAAATGGGAGGAATTGTCGAAATTGAAACTATGGGACTGAATTGAATTTTTGGTTCAAACTAAGGAGACTAAAAATATAATTAAGCTATAATACTCATTTAGCTACAACTACAAGTTCTTTTGCTAAATGCTAAGTGGTAATTGCTCCATATTATATGGCCGAGGGGATTATACTTATGTGCACATAAGCTAAAATTAGAGGGCGATTATTTATAATTAGCCATTTGTTTTGGTCCAGTATAATATATGACTAGTTATTTATAATTTATTTAATATTATAAGTAGTATTTATACTGTCAGTAAAAATATAACTGCAATAATATACACTATTTATTTTATTTAATTGATTTATAAAATATACAAAATACGCAACTTAAATCATCTGAATAGTTAATCATACTTATGAGTTAATAATTAGCCATATTTTAACTCGTTTGGGTTTAGGTCGTCAAGGAGAAAAATCTCAGCTCCAGGTCTGTTTGTATCACTTTATTACTCGTGCCCAAATATCTCTTGCCCTTATCTCTCTCTCGGGCGTAACAAACCCTAGATCGAATCATGTCTGGAATGTACGGTCAAGACGGCGGTGGTTCTGCGCCTCCGCCCTATGGAGCCAGCGGTGGATATGGGGCTTCCGGAGGTTATGGGGCAGGCTATGGAGGAGGTGGTGGCGGAGGAGGATATGGAGGAGGTGGCTATGGTGGAGGCAACGCGGGTGGTGGCTATGGCGGTAATGATGGTGGTGGTTTTGGAGGAAAGGGCATGAGTGGTGGTGGATATGGCAATAATGATGGGGGAAGTTATGGAGGAAAGAGCGGCTATGGTGGAACTGATGGCGGTGGTTATGGAGGAAAGGGAGACGGCGGAAGTCAGGGTGGTCGAGGAGGTGGAGGAGGATTTGGTGGTCGAGGTTTGTATTATCTTGTTTGCTTTCTTTATTTTTTTTTTTTCAGCCCTAACTTTTCCTAATGAGAACTGAATTGCATCAGGTGGTGGCGGTGGATATCAAGGAGGAGATCGTGGTGGACGAGGGGGTGGCCGTGGTGGCCGCGGTGGAGGCGGTAGAGATGGAGATTGGCGTTGCCCTAACCCAAGGTTTGAGATTTTACTCTTTGATTTGCTCTTCGATTGTTACACTGAATAATTCAATCTGTGTTATTCATTTTATTGATTTTTACCTATTTTGGTATTTGATTGAAAATTTATATATATATATAGTTGTGGAAACTTGAATTTTGCGAGAAGGGTTGAATGTAACAAATGCGGTGCACCATCTCCTAATGGGGCTAACGATCGTGGTGGGGCTAACGATCGTGGTGGTGGTTTTAACAGAGGAGGAGGTGGTGGGGGATACGGCAATAATCGAGGGGGTAGATCTGGCAACTATGATGGAGGACGAGGTAATGACTATAATGGTGGTAGGGGGAATAGCAATGATGGTAGAGGTGGAGGCAATAGGGGTGGTTCGTTTAGTAGTAACCAAGGAAGGGAAGATGGTGGATATGGTCAAGTTCCTCCTCCTACAGCCCAATCTTATGGTGGCGCTGGTGGCAACTACCCTCCCACTTTCAATTCTTATGGTGGGAATGCAAATTATGGATCAGAAGCTGTTCCTCCACCTACAAGCTATACTGGTGGACCCACATCCTACCCTCCATCCTATGGGGTTAACGTGGGTGGTTACAGTGGAGACGGAGGTGATGCACGGAGTGGTGGTAGGGCTGGGCCACCAGTTGGACATGATAGTGGTTATGGTGCTGGTAATCGAGGTGGATTCAGTGGCGCACCTACTGAGCCCCCAGCTAAGATAAAGCAGTGTGATGAGAATTGTGGTGATTCATGTGACAACCCTAGAATCTACATATCGAACTTACCACCAGATGTGACTGTTGAAGAACTGCAGGAACTTTTTGGAGGCATTGGACAAGTAATGTTCCCATCTGTTAACTTCTGGACAAGCTCACTATATAGAGGATTATTTTTGTCAACTTTTATTTAAGAATATTCATATGCTTCTTTGAGAATAAAATCATGTGTAGTGTTTTTTCTGACTATGCATGTTTGTGTGTTGTATTATTGATAGTTTTGTTTACGTATAATCCTTGTCTTTGTTGTGGATGGGGGAATTGAATTTTCTGAAATTCAATTCTCTCTCTCAACTGCTGATGCCAAGCTAGAGGGTTTATTACATGTCTTATTTCTATCTCTGAGACCAAGCTAGAGGGTTTATTACATATGTTATTTTTATCTCTGTGATCTTGCAACATGTCAGGCTTAGGCAGCGTGGTAACATTACACTTTAAATGTTTAGGTTGGAAGGATAAAGCAGAAGAGAGGCTATAAAGATCAGTGGCCTTGGAACATAAAAATATACACAGATGAGAATGGAAAGAACAAGGGTGATGCTTGCCTTGCCTATGAAGACCCCTCTGCTGCGCATGCTGCTGGCGGTTTTTACAATAGTACTTCTGGCTACCCTCTTGTTTTTCATATGATTATATAATTTCTCTTGTACTGAAACTAATTATCAATCTTGCATTTCAGATTATGATTTGAGGGGATACCAAATCAATGTTGTAATGGCAGAGAAATCTGCACCAAGGGCTCCACCTGCATTTGACCATGGGTATCCTTTTAGCTGATCAAACTTGTCATCGTAGCTGTTTAGTTTGCCATGAATTATTGGTTAAAACGCAGTATATTTTTTCTTATGATGTTATTTCTTGCAGGATGTAATAATTTGTCTGATCTGTTTGATGGTTTTATAAAATTGAGGAGTGACAATTTTTGGAATGTTGTTATAGTAATAATTTTAGCAGTAGTAGTAGTAGTATGTGTGATAATAATTGATAATAGTTAACAATTATTGATACCAATGATCACATCCTTTACAGCCTTTTTCTTGTTTTATCTGAAATATATTTCTTAGGGATTTTGTTGGCTCATTATTTTGATGCCGTGATCTAAATGTTAGATTTTCATTTATAAGTTCAAAATGTCTCTCTGATTTGCTGATTGATTCTTGTTGGATCAATTAGAGTAGGCATGTTTATCCGGATACTCTAATTCAGCCTAATTTTTAGGAATTTAAGGGTAGATAACAACCAATAAATAGGCAATTATAGCATGTGTGGTGGATCATAATAATCCAAAAGTCATCATAAAAGTAATGATATCTTAAGAACAAGCAAGCATCTCACCTGTATCCCTGTTTTAATATGTTCTTAACTGATTCATACAAAAGTTCATAGCGAAGCAGACTTGTGTCTTCATTGGTTGTATGATTAGTAATGTTTTTAAGACCGGTTAAAGCTAAAGTTCCATTAAAGAGAGTTGCAATTGCTTCTACCTATTTCCTTTAAATTTGTTTGATATCAAAGGTCAGAGCTGGGGTTTTAAGTTCATTCAGTGTTTGGTTCTTTTTATCTGTGAATCAAAACAAAAGGGTAAGAAAAAAAATAAGGTTGTTTCAAATTTATTCTGTAAGTTAATTGGAAGGTGATGTTGTTTTGCTCTTAAAAGTCATTTGCATTGTGTCTTAACTATACACATGATCATGCATGTGCTTTGTTAATATGCATATTTGGTTCGCTAATTCCTTTTCATTTTACTTAATTTTTCTTTTGGAATGTTACTTGATTCTGTTTCTTGTAATATAGGGGTGGCAGGGGCGGCTATGGTGGAGATAGACGCAGGGACAATTATAGGGATGGTGGTAGTTCTGGCCCTGATAGGCGTGATCACTATGGTGGGAACCGTTCACGTCCGTACTGAGCTTCAGCATTGAGCATTTTATGTACTATGAATTGTGATCTGAGGGATTTATTATATTCAGTTGGCTGGTTGCTTGATATGGAAGCAAAGAGGTAGGTTGTTCACTTGCTTTGAGCAAGACCTCTTCGCTCCTTGTTTCATTTGTACTTAGGTGGAGGGTTCTTCCTTTTAGGCAGGGATTAATTTAATCATGTGAATGTTTTTATAGAGGCAAGTGGATAGTCTCCCAATTGCTTGCTGCTAAGGTAGGTTGATTATTTCAGGTGAGTGTTGCTTTCTTGAAAACGTGCTTTATACTTGCTTGGAATTTGAACCGTGTGTCATTATGTGGATAAATGCTTGCATCCCTGGCTATTCCCATGTGGCATCTGGTACAAGCAGGTGATTCCGTTTAATGGAATGACTGTGTCAGTCATAATTCCAGGGACCGATAAATCCCAGTGGGGGGATTTGAAGTGTAATTTTGTTTTTTCAAGAAAATAGTGATCCCAGCCATGCAATTGGTTTAACCTTGTGTTTAGTTATGTTGTACATAGTCTGGATCCCTATAGAATCATTTAAGCTTTAAGTTATAAAATCATGTTCTATTGGAAAGAGAGGCCATAAAGACCAGAACTTTGTCAGGCAGTCATATATTGGTCTTTAGGATACCTGATGACTGTGACTGGCTGGATTGATTACCAAGCAGTTCTATGAAGGTGGAGTATCTAATCAGCTGTAGTAAACAATGCAATCAACAGTTTTAGTAATTATTTGTTATTTGACAACTAGTTCCGCTATCATGTATGGCAATAAGTATAGCATGAGCTGCCATATATTATTTCATCCAAATAGATTATCTATTTTGATCACAATTAATATAATTCAACTATTACGGTCACCTGTTTTGTTTTTGGTAACAACTATCATAATTTGTTTTCAAGGCCTTTTTTTTTTTAATAGAGGTCTCTTGAGACCCATGTATCGTNACTATTACGGTCACCTGTTTTGTTTTTGGTAACAACTATCATAATTTGTTTTCAAGGCCATTTTTTTTTTAATAGAGGTCTCTTGAGACCCATGTGTCGTGGTGATATTTTTTAAGGGCATTTTGAGTAGCAAATCTACTTATTATTCAGGATTCAGCACAAACGTGTAGTATAATCTGAAGATAAGTTCTTGATTGTATTTTTGTTTTCAATGTTTTTTTATTACAAGCATACTCTACAACATTCCCTTTTGATGATTAATGGGATTATATAATTCCGAAACAGAAAATTATAGTTCATCTAATACATTAGATACCTATATCTAATAGATTCAAGTCTCTTTTTGTAATCAGAGTTTCGAAGGTAGATATTTTTTCACATAGGTTTAAGTTTGTTATTGATGACTGATTTAAGGTCTAGCAAAAGCTTTATTGGACTTGATTTGAGTTTTTTTCATGGATTTTTTTCCTTATATTCAATTAACTATTTATATCTATGTATTTATGTATCATTTAATTATTTTATATAAGATATTCAAATGTTTAAATCCATCATTTAAACAAGGTAGACCCAACCAATTTAGGCCTATCATGGCTTTACTTCTGCATAATGCTTTTGTTATTTTCTTATAACTGGGGAGTTGAGAATACTCGAGTGTATTTAGATGGTATCAATTACTTGTGGCTGGACTGAAGAGAATTTATTTATGGATATGCCTTACCTAATGGCTGTTTGGTGTATGGCTATTATGTTAGAGAAGCCCTTCTTCCTATCTCCTTCAATAATGTTGAGTGCTGTAGCTTTTGGTAATTGTTGCCACGCGATTTGTTTGTTTGTCTGAATCCATTTTCTAGTTAGTGACTGTCGAGAATTTTAAATATTGCTTTCTATCTTCATATTGTTGCCTTCTCGTATCAATGAAATAATACTTGAGTTTCAAACTATTTATAATGCTTTATATGATTAGCAAATTAGGAATGTCATGTGATGTATGGATTCCGAGCTACATTTTTTTGAACTCTGTTTAGCAAGATCAATTCTGATTTCGGCTGCCACTTGGAAAGAGTTTGCAATGGCATGTTTCGGTTCCTACTGCATGCTTATTTTGATAATGTATGATAGCACTGTTGAGGCTAGAAATTACTTCATTTGTGTGGTTCTCATCAATTGCCCTTGTTTTTGTGTATTGTTATCCCTTGCAAGCATGTAATTATGTACGTCCTTGGTTTGTGGTATAAGTTGCAGACCTTCATTCTTTCCTGTTACTGGTTTAGCTTCTGATTTGAAGGGGTTCCAGATATAGGGCTTCCAATATCTTCAAGCCCATAGTGTTCTGGTTGGCTTATAAGTAGGCCAACTTTCTCAGTAGCCAAAAAACAAACAAAAGTAGGCCAGTTTTCTGCGTTATTTGGCTTTTATAGGTGCCTGGAGTGTCTCTGCAATATCACGTTTGCTTCTTTGCGGGCATTTGTATTGGAAAAGTACATCAGTAGTTCTTGTAGGTTCACTTAAGTGGAATCAAAATTGGATGTATGATGAAGTGTGTTCTTGTCTTTGTTAATCTAGATGAGGCTTTTTAATGATTAAATGAAAGTAGGCAGTGGCTTTTGAAGACATTTAATGTAATGTAATAAATGATGATACATTTCATGTCATGTTTGGATGAGAATTATTGTGTATTCTCCGGGTCTACACGGATTGTGATTGATCTTGCTTAGTTCTTGGCCATGTTTTTATTCATTTAAACCTTGATTCTCGTGCGGTTTTACTTGCCTTCCCTGTGAATCGACCTCAACCTGTGTAGAACTATAGTATCTCCCTGCGGGACAATGTACAGGGAACTAAAATCCATTTTTGATTAAAAGAAATTTTAGTGAATAGAACTAGAAGTTTGTAATTTGGTCTCTTATAATTTTCATACATCAATGAAGTGGGAAGTGACTGGAAATCGCTCTGTAAATGCAAATGGTGTAGTTATGTTTTTCTAATATTTATTAACGTAGGTAAAAGACAATCGAACATGTTATTCGGGTAGGGTTATTTGATTGGTCGTATGTGTTGCCTGTTCATGTGGTTATTCAGATTAAGCCGAAGTCATTCTTTGATTTTGTGGAAGTTTGAATAGGTTTTGAATATTTTCTTATTGATTAATTTTAGTTTAACAAAAATCAATTTAAAATAGCAAATTAAAAAATATACCAAAATCATTTCAAATTCAATTTTCTCGAAGTCCAGTTCTGCCCATAATCTAATCCTTAGCATGCAAATTTGGGCTGAAGGAAAAGAAGCCCAACACCCCTAACCTAGTTGGAAAAGAAAAGTTCTCTATTTATTGTGGGTTTTATTTCAATTTATACTTTACATTATTAATTCAATTCACTAATTTTTTTTTTTCGAATTGGCCCAAATTTAACTAGAGCTTACAATGTTAAAAATGGTAAGTATTGGAGATCGAGAGTTAATCTTCAAAATTTCCGTAACAACTCCAGTTCTGGCGACAGCTATTTCAAATATGATTAAGTATTCTCTTCAGATGTATACTTTACAAATAGCAGCAATCTCAGCTGTTGACTTGTCATTAAAATGCGTGTCCATCATACAAGTAGCACAGCAGGAAAACAGGAGCAAAATTAGACTGGAGGTGATCTCACCATTATGGTCCAAGCTTCATACCTTTTTGCCTACCCAACCATTATTAATCTGAAGGAAGGGAGTGCTATCTCTTTCTATCCTTGATAAAATTTAATTCTAACTGAGTTCAATCGATTTTAATGAAAAGCATAATTTGATCTTAGTTTTGAGTGCTCTATCTGTAAACTAAAAACATACATGGTATGTTGAGCTGTTTGGTATAAATCCACAAAATTGGGAGCTATAATCTGAAACCATTTCAATATTCATATATACAATTCAAGATGTTAAAGAGTCACTCCCGAGTGTAGTTTAATATATGCATCAAATTGTGCTTTTATCCAAAAATTAAATTAGAACTAGAAAAGTAAAGGCCAAGGGAAGAAAGGAAAGGCATTTATAGACGCATACAAGGCATCTCTGTTCCCCCCCCCCCCTGCAGGAGCAGTAGCAAGCGTATAGTATGAGCTGAATAAGACCAGATATTGCTCCAATACCGTTGCTAATCTGCAACAATATACATCAAAGGTAACAATGGGTTTCAATTTACTTAATTACTGATAGAGGATAACAGATTGGAAAGGCAAGTTAATTACCAGGACATAGATGTCAAAGGGGTGGATAAGGGCATATGTTGTCCAGCACACACCATTGCAGAAGTTAGCCACCGAGAGCCANTTTTTTTTTTTTTGGTCTCGAAATTCAGTTATTAATTTTCTTTTAAATGCAACTATTAACATACAAAAAGAATAAAAGTGAAGTAATGGATGAACAAATATATTTAAAATAATTATTAATTTAATTAAAATAAAATATACAAGAATGTTATACAATGAATAAATAACAATAAATGTGCAATGATGACATGATATGGCATCATCTGCATCCAAATCCTCTTCTACATCATCATCAGCTACAGAATTTGGGGGAAGTGCAACAATAGCAGTATGTGCAGCTTGAGCAAGCAGGACTTGGGCCAATGTGGCTGCAAGGTCGGATGCTAATCCAAAAGAGGACTATACAAGACAAGTATGCACAACTGTCTTATAAGTCTCCAACTCCTAAACTTGCTGTGACAGAGTTGCTACCTGGGATAACACCTCCAATAAGATAGAATCAGTTTGTTGGGATGGCTGGGTCGCCTGAGGTTGGGTTGAGTCTATTAGACCAGCCTCATATCCCAAGCCGTAAATGCAACCTTCTTGTTCTTCTTGCGACAACATTGAGCCATATCCATATGCCATTAACAGAATAAGAAGATGAATGGGCTTGACTCTTAGTTCGTCGGCTCTCAAACTCAGTCTGCGTAGGTAAAAGTGACACGTTAATACAAAATACAAACATATGTTAGTGATATATATCCTAAACACTAATGAACTTGAAATGCACTTACATAAGTGGATTGAGTCGGTTGATGGACCCAGCCATTGGTGGAACTGTGTTGGAGGTGACGAAAAACCTCTGCTACATTGGGCTCTCTGTCTAACTCCTTCGTCTACATAAAAATGCAACCGTTAGGAATAATAAACACAATTTTAATTTAACTACAAAATTAAACTAAGTTATTAATTACAAACTTATCATCCTCCGTTTATGTTCAGAGATGGTTATGGATCTGCCTCTGCAATAACACCCGCCCTAATCCAAGTATCGATTCTTTTTGTTGCGCTCAAACACGACCTTATACTCTGTGGATCCCCATTTAGATCTCAAGGCCTCCAACACACAAGACTCAATCATTCACCCTTTGTTTTCTTGATCTTGATATCTCTGAAGGAGGCACGAATGTTATCACTACATTTCGAAAGCTAGATCTTACGAATATGGCTTTCATACTGCAGATCACATAAATATTTACTCTGCATTAGAAAACAATTGATCACAGTTAGTAAACATTATAATGAAGCTACATTTAAATAAAGTCAAATTAATTAGGCATGCTTATTACCTTAAACTTATTCCACCACATGTCTTTCACCTCATCAGGAATTGAGCTGAAGTCTAGTCATGCGTCCTCATATTTCGACTTGTAAATAGTCGAAAGGTAGTGGACGGGTTCCTTGGAAGGAATAAAGCTACGAAAAAAAAATCAATTGGTCATAGATGTATAATGAACTATAAACATTTATATTATAATGATTTCGTTAGGATTAACTTACTCCTTCCTCTCGTGTGGTCATATCAATAAAAGGCCATCAGTCGCTCTGGTGCTGGGTGAGGAGGAGTCCGAGATGGTTGGACTCATGTGAGATGACCCTCAAGCCACAGAGGATGCACTGCCCGGGGTCAAGGGTACTGACCACTCCTGCGTCGCAGTAGGCAATAATGTATGTGCCAACCCCCGGGGTCGACATAAATAAGAGCAAGGCTGGCTTGGTCTAAGATGATCGAGCAATAACCATCCCTTTGTCCCTCTTGGAGGGCCCTGCTGCTGGAGATGAATGGCATGGAGCGTCTGACATATGCCATACAAAAAAGTAAGCGCAAATTAATATGACAATAAATTACCAAACCCCTAAACCTTAAACACTTAGACCTTACACTCCTAAACCCTAAATCATAATCCTAAATCCTAAATCCTAACTCTTAAACTTAAACCCTAACCCTAATTAACCCCTAAACTCTAACCCATACCTAAACCCTAACTCTTAAACTCTAACCCTAATTAAAACCCTTAAACCATAAACCAAAAATTTAACAGTCTTTTTTTAAATTTGAACAATCCAATAAATTAAGATTCCACAAAATTAAACAGGAACCCAAAACAAAATAACGAACAACATATTTATGTACAAATCAAGAAATTATACAGCTCTACAGCTAAAAATTATAAAATTAATCATACACCATTCAAAAAAATAAAAAATTAGCAGATTTATTCCAAATCATTCACATAAACCCCAATTAGATTTCAACAAAAATTAACAAAATTCATTTCTAATTTAAATAATTAAATTCGTACATAAACCCCTAAAAAATCCAATAAATCATTCACCATTCTAAAAAATTCAAAAAAAAATCAGAATTATTCTACATCAATCATATAACAAAAACCCTAACCTAATCTTAACAAATGACATCAAATTCATTTCCAATTTCACTACCCAAATTCGACCATCAACCTACACTATTCAGCCACATCCAAAACAACTCTAATACCATTTAAAATCATTAATAAAAATTCAAAATAGCTAAAACACATAATGTGCATGCAAATTCATAGATAATTCAGAGGAAAAAATTGCACAAACAAGCAGAGACAAGAGAGGAATAATGGAACTTATCTCAATAAGCTAAAATGTAAAAAAAATTGAACTGATAGATTGAAATTGGAGGTGGTGCACCGCAAAACCCAAGCACCCACGCCTGAAATGGTGCAAACTTGCTCCAGAGGGAGAGAGAGAACATATGAGAGGGAAAATTTAAAGTTTTGAAAATTGAGGCTGTGGCTACGCGAGGAAGATGAAATGCAAGAATTCTCATGGAATTTCTCACGAAATTTAAGTGAAATGGTGTGTAGTGAATTTCTCATGGAATGAGAAATTCTGTGAGAAAATTGACATTTTCTCACAGAGATAGTCCGTAAGAACCCTAACCGCAATTATAAGGACGGTTAAGAAGCGCTTTCTCATGGTGTTTTCTCTCGGATATTTCTCACGGATGCCTTATTCCGTGAGAAAGTTCGTGATAAATTCTAAACTCTCCAAATCTATGAGAAATTCCGTGAGGAATCAGTTTATTTTCTCTCAGAATTGAAGTTTGTGAGAAATTTGATGTTTTATTTTAGTGAATGATACAACCCTATTTAATATCTAAATACGATATACGCTAAATTACTTTTATTTAATATGAAAAGTTTTTAAAATTAACTAATTATGATATTCTTTTTCTAAATCTTATTAATTGCTAATATATTTTTTTCTACACTTATTATCTCCAATCTTAAAATGGATAATTGTAGCATGTAGAACTCCCTTAAACATTGTTAAAATGGATAATTGTGGTTACACTTTTTCCTACAAATAAGGCCACGGGTTATATGTTCATGTACTAGGAAGTTCTCATGCTTTTCGAGCTGTAATTGTGGTCACTATTTTGTGTTGAAATCTTTGTTATGAATTAGGATTTCCTATTTGTACTTTGGTTAATAAGGTCTGAACAAACTAAAATGATTTTAGTTAAACAATAAGAGTTGACATGTTCAATTATAATAGTAGTAGCATTTATTGATTATAAATATTACAGAAATATGTTTTCCAGCATAGTTCTTTATAGGTGGCTTTTGGAATGATACTATGAATCACTATTTTAAAAATCGGATCGGACCGGCCAGTTAAACTGGTACTCGATAAGGAAAATAGTTCGATTCATGCCCCTGAACCATTGCAGCGGTTAAACCGCATAAAACCGGTGAGAACCGTCTGAACCGGTGCGAACCGCTGAACCAGTTTGGTTTTTACAAAACTGAATTACATGCAAAATTGGTAGAAATGAAACCAAAATTGCCATCCATGGATTTGAAATCGGTACCTGGAGCTACAAATTCCTTCTTTTACCACCAAGACATATCCACTTTTGAGTGTATTGCTGCATATAAATATATTTATTCATAGAATAGTTAAAAAATTAATCATTCCCATATTTAATGGATTTGAACCTACTACCTTTTAAGTAAAAACGTTCATAGTCCAAATCACTAGGACAACTCGGGACCAACATTTATTGTTGCTTAAAAATTATTTATTAATTATTTAGTAGATTTATTTAATATTACATATTTAAATATGTAAAAATTATAATACATTACCACACAGTATACAGATTTTAATTTAAAACTTTTTATTCATTTCTTAAAACTTTCATCATTAACCCATTGCTTTATTATTATCCTCATCTTCTCTTTTTTTCCCCCCCTCATTTTTTATTATTATTTAATGCATGTGTGTCACTAACTCCATTAAGAGAAAAAAAATCAAATGCAGCTATATGGCTCCGACACCACGTGTTCTTTTTTTTTTCTCTGTCTTGGTCTGCTATACACAATTTAATTGGTTTCTTAGTTATTTATTTATTTGTTTGGTTGATACTGTGTGACTTCGTCTTTCTCTTTTTTTTTCTTGTTATAATTATCTGGTTATTTTATAGAAATTATCTAATTTTGCTATGTTAGAAATTGTAAACTTGATTATGTTGCGAGTATGTAAAGTTGTAAGATATATTGGTTGTTAAAATAATCTAATTTTGTTTTAAGGCACCATTTTAAATTAAGTATATATAGATTAGGTTTTTATATCTTTTGATTTTTAGTTATTTGAATCTTTAAGTTTGAGACTTTCACTTATGAGTTAAGTTTGATAATTTGTGCTTCATCCTTTATGTTTTCTTCTTTGTAAATCTTTAAGTTTGGAAAAAGCTTTAATTCAACCGGTTCGACTGGTCCAATTGGTGATTTTTTGCCACATTGGTTTTCTTACCAGCCCTATTCTTAAAACATTTCTCTGAATACAAATCAATTATTTCCAATGGAGTTTTACATGGTGGCAAGAATGAAGGGAAAGAAAGATTGGGAGAAGAGTAATGAATTATGCAAAAGGAGTAGAACCGAAAAAAGGAAGAAGGATGGGGATAAAGAGAGAAAATAGAAGAGTTCCAAAAGAAAGATCTTTACTATCGTGATTAGTCAATTGTAGGAAAAATAGAAGAATGAGATTGAAAATAATTGTAAGAAAAAATATAATTACAATTTTTTTGAGAGAAAAATAGAATCACAATTAATAAGAGTTAGAAAGAAAATATTATGATTAGTTAATTTTTTTTATGATGATCAGCCCAAAAGGCCGAGTAAGACCCAAGCCCACGACCCTGCACAATAGAGACAAGGCGCCACATCTTCAATAGGGACAAGACGCCATTAACTCAGTTCTACAACTACTATAAATACAAGGACAATGTAGTCTAAAAGGTAACTTTTTGTCCGAACTAAACCTTATACTTTGCAATGCTAGATTGCCTATCTTACTCTTATTTATGTAAGCATCGAAAAGTCATCCTCGGCCTACTGTCGAGCTTGACTTCTTGCAGACACTTCTAGCATGGACATTTTTGGCATCAACAATTGGTGCCATCTATGAAAAACGAATTCACGACCAATTGCTCTGTCTCTATCTCTTTCCAGGAGAGAATTACTTGGCACTCGTTCAACTTTCCAAGAGTCTCGACTAGGGCAGCCTATTTGGTAGCCAGCAATTGCTCCAACCTCTCCCTCTCAGCTTGCCTAGTTACATTAGTCACCTCCAACCTTTCCCTCTCGCCCTGCCAAGCTAGCCTTGCTGCCTCCCACCTCAACATTTTTGCATCATGCGCCATCCTGTTAGCGGTAGCCTGGTTAACTACAAGTTATAATTCCCTACAATTACTTTCAACCTCTGCCAACTGTTGTCTAACAAAGTCAAGCTCGGAGACCAATTTTTCAACACTTACCGTTTAACCATCAAACTCCCCGTAAAGATATTGCATTGCTAAAGCTGCACGCAACATGTGTCCCTAGCAAAACTTGATTAAGCTCGACGATGATACCTTCTTGAAATTCCTTTTATCCATATTAGTAGCTAGGTAGTTACTCATGGTAGAAGGAATGTCGAGAGCACAGTTCCACATGCTGAACATGGGGTCATCAATCCCTGAAATAGGAGCATGAAAGTCACTAAAAGGGAAGTTTTGAATGAGCCTTCCATCTTCACCCTATCCTTGAAAAGGAACGACAGGAAGAGATAGATTAACAACTCTATGACGCTTGTCCCCAACAGAAGAGTCACGCTTAGGGATAGGGGTGGGTGAGGAACCCACCATTGAAAAAATAGGAGGCTCTAAAGATGCCTATTTCTTTGCCCTTAGAGGAGGAAGAAGGAAATCCACGGGCCATACGTGATGGAACACCTCCACCACGACACAATGTCTTTAACACCTTCTTGGAGAAGGGCCTTGAGCCACTGCTTTCCCCTTTTCACCTGAATCTTCTCCTTTTTCATTATTCCTCTGCAATATTTTTTGCATGTTAATTCGAGGCATCTCTCCACCTGAAAGATAACAACAAACAAAGTGAATAACACATAATAATTGAAAGGGGCAACATGACTAGCTAGAGACTAGCATGCCCATAGGTAGCTCGCTCACGAAATGTAGCTCGCCTAAGTATTAGGCAAGCTCGCCCATGAAGGAAAAAAAAAGAAATTGTTATGTACCTTACCTAAAATATCCGACACTTTTAACGGAGAATAGAAGAAGCCAGAGAAAGTATGGATATCACGTTGTACCTCAACACTATAAGTTGAAGGTTCTGAAAAAGAAAGAGTTCCCTATACCAGTTAAAGGGAAACAATTTTTTACCATCATTATCAGTGTAAAAAGGAGTACAACCATCCCTACTTCAACCCTGAACTCAAAAGAAATTTTTTTTCCACCTTTTGGCATAAAAGGCCAACAAATGCATAAATTTCCTCTCCCAAACTGCCCTTAAGGATACCCAACCACAGACGTGAGAAGCTACATTAAACAAAATAGAAAAAAGACCTAGTATAAGCAATTACTCCCATATGATCACATAACATCTTGAAGGCTCGGATATACCCCTAAGAGTTGGGATAGAGTTGGGAATGAATAACTATCAAAAAATGGAGTACAGACACTTGAAAAATAGTAAAAGGAAAATGAACACATGTGTGTTTAATAACATAACTATACATAATGAAAGAGGCTCGGCCTCAAGCATGAGGTGCTCATACAAGATGGACATTATCCACACAAATTCTTATAGATAGTTTTTGTTTATCGACCCAGTCAAATTCAGACAAGTCTTGAATCATTTCATTCGCATTTTTGTAGGTCGAGCAAGTATCAAGAACCTCTTCACCTACTCAATCTTCCATATTGCTTACACCACCAACCCAATCGTTTACTTCATGGCCCTGAGCATCAATATTTACAGGTAAAAATGAACCATATTGGTAAAAAATGAGAAAGAAAACCATCAGCTTCAATTTTAAAACACAAAGTTTCAAACTTATGTAGACAAAATAACCTACCTTGCCCACTAGAACATTTTCCCCCCTTTACCTTGAGAGTTGCAGAGTCTATTCCTAGAGGGGGGTGAATAGGAATTGATAAAAATTACTTCTTAAAGACAGATTCAAATCACAGATTTGTTTAAGAACTAGTTCTTACAAACTAGTTCTTTTACAAATACCAGATTTGAATCTTTCGAAATAACTTATCAAACCATGAAGAATAAAAATAGAAGCTTAACCAGATAAACAGAGATAAGGAGAGAAACAATCAATCAGAGATTTTATAGTGGTTCGGCTTAATATGCCTACATCCACTTCTCCTATGTTAATAGGGTTCCACTATACTTCAAGGTTATTTTTCCAAGCCTTACACCAAGTTTATTTTTCCAAGCTTCTCCAAGCTTAACTTCCATGGTTTTTGTTTCTCGAGCTCACCATGAACTCTCTCTCTCTAACACTCTAGAGATCACTCACATGGATTTGGTTTAGCCCCAAGAAGAAACTCTCTCAAAGAGTAGATATGTTACAATGAAGATCTTGATACATGAAAGAGTACCCGAGAGCAGGAAGAAGATGAAGAACTCAGCTTTTAACAATGGCTTCCTTCTCTCTCTAAAATATTTTCTTCTTACTTCTCTTCATGGATATTCGAAGCCTTGAAGTCTTTTTGCTTTTATTTTTCTTCCTTGTGCATGTGAATGGCCAAATGGTGAGGGAAAAGAGGAGCCACCAACTGGCTAACTCCTTGTCAATCAGTCACTAGGCTTTTGTCCTTTGGTCCACAAAAGTCTCTCTTTGTGTAAGAGAGTAGATAGACCTTCTTGAAACTTGAGCTTCTCCAAATTGCACTTGAAAAGAAACTTCTATTCTCTAAGAGTACAACTCTTAGTCAAATATGAAAAAGGAAAACTTTGGCCCGGAGTCTATGTGAGACTTTGTCCACATCAATAATCTTATAGACTCATCTCATAAGCAAGAACTGGTTTTGAAGAACAAGTTCTTCAAGACTTCATTTGAAGATTGTTATGAATAACAACTTAAAAACATAGCAAAGATTAATAGTAACAAGACAAACAACACAAATAAAGAATAACAAGACATTATTGTTATCATCAAAACAGGTTCATAGAATTGTGGGGCTAACATACCTTAGTAGTTTCATCCCCGCTACCACCATTAACTCTCGGCTCCAGGGAACTACCTGAGGCCTCGCTATACCTTCTCTCTTTGGAAACTTTCACTATTGGAAGCCATAACTAGATGAAAGATAAGAATATAGAAAATGTAGAGCAAGAAAATACTGTTACCTTCAATATGAGCAAAAGGAGAAAGAAAGAACAACTGAAGTTTAGCAAGGAAAAGATACACATAGATAAGTTACTAAGCAAGAAGAAGAAAGTTATTAGAGGGAATAATGAGGTGAAGGAGGAGAATGAGTAGTGCAGCTATAAATGAGTTTTTTTTTTTTTTTTTT
>QAOA01003202.1:156956-213613 GCA_003255065.1 Cercis canadensis | reverse complement strand
ATATATATCCTAAACACTAATGAACTTGAAATGCACTTACATAAGTGGATTGAGTCGGTTGATGGACCCAGCCATTGGTGGAACTGTGTTGGAGGTGACGAAAAACCTCTGCTACATTGGGCTCTCTGTCTAACTCCTTCGTCTACATAAAAATGCAACCGTTAGGAATAATAAACACAATTTTAATTTAACTACAAAATTAAACTAAGTTATTAATTACAAACTTATCATCCTCCGTTTATGTTAAGAGATGGTTATGGATCTGCCTCTGTAATACCACCCGCCCTAATCCAAGTATCGATTCTTTTTGTTGCGCTCAAATACGACCTTATACTCTGTGGATCCTCATTTAGATCTTAAGGCCTCCAACACACAAGACTCAATCATTCACCCTTTGTTTTCTTGATCTTGATATCTCTGAAGGAGGCGCGAATGTTATCACTACATTTTGAAAGCTAGATCTTACGAATATGGCTTTCATACTGCAGATCACATAAATATTTACTCTGCATTAGAAAACAACTAATCACAGTTAGTAAACATTATAATGAAGCTACATTTAAATAAAGTCAAATTAATTAGGCATGCTTATTACCTTAAACTTATTCCACCACATGTCTTTCACCTCATCAGGAATTGAGCTAAAGTCTAGTCATGCGTCCTCATATTTCGACTTGTAAATAGTCGAAAGGTAGTGGATGGGTTCCTTGGAAGGAATAAAGCTACGAAAAAAAAAAATCAATTGGTCATAGATGTATAATGAACTATAAACATTTATATTATAATGATTTCGTTAGGATTAACTTGCTCCTTCCTCTCGTGTGGTCATATCAATAAAAGGCCATCAGTCGCTTTGGTGCCGGGTGAGGAGGAGTCCGAGATGGTTGGACTCATGTGAGATGACCCTCAAGCCACAGAGGATGCGCTGCCCGGGGTCAAGGGTACTGACCACTCTTGCGTCGCAGTAGGCAATAATGTATGTGCCAACCCCCGGGGTCGACATAAATAAGAGCAAGGCTGGCTTGGTCTAAGATGATCGAGCAATAACCATCCCTTTGTCCCTCTTAGAGGGCCCTGCTGCTGGAGATGAATGGCATGGAGCGTCTGACATATGCCATACAAAAAAGTAAGCACAAATTAATATGACAATAAATTACCAAACCCCTAAACCTTAAACACTTAGACCTTAAACTCCTAAACCCTAAATCATAATCCTAAATCCAAAATCCTAAATCCTAACTCTTAAACTATAAACCCTAACCCTAATTAACCCCTAAACTCTAACCCATACCTAAACCCTAACTCTTAAACTCTAACCCTAATTAAAACCCTTAAACCATAAACCAAAAATTTAACAGTCTTTTTTTAAATTTGAACAATCCAATAAATTAAGATTCCACAAAATTAAACAGGAACCCAAAACAAAATAACGAACAACATATTTATGTACAAATCAAGAAATTATACAGCTCTACAGCTAAAAATTATAAAATTAATCATACACCATTCAAAAAAATAAAAAATTAGCAGATTTATTCCAAATCATTCACATAAACCCCAATTAGATTTCAACAAAAATTAACAAAATTCATTTCTAATTTAAATAATTAAATTCGTACATAAACCCCTAAAAAATCCAATAAATCATTCACCATTCTAAAAAATTCAAAAAAAAAATCAGAATTATTCTACATCAATCATATAACAAAAACCCTAACCTAATCTTAACAAATGACATCAAATTCATTTCCAATTTCACTACCCAAATTCGACCATCAACCTACACTATTCAGCCACATCCAAAACAACTCTAATACCATTTAAAATCATTAATAAAAATTCAAAATAGCTAAAACACATAATGTGCATGCAAATTCACAGATAATTCAGAGGAAAAAATTGCACAAACAAGCAGAGACAAGAGAGGAATAATGGAACTTACCTCAATAAGCTAAAATGTAAAAAAATTTGAACTGATAGATTGAAAGTGGAGGTGGTGCACCGCAAAACCCAAGCACCCACGCCTGAAATGGTGCAAATTTGCTCCAGAGGGAGAGAGAGAGAACATATGAGAGGGAAAATTTAAAGTTTTGAAAATCGAGGCTGTGGCTACGCGAGGAAGATGAAATGTAAGAATTCTCATGGAATTTCTCACAAAATTTAAGTGAAATGGTGTGTAGTGAATTTCTCATGGAATGAGAAATTCTGTGCGAAAATTGACATTTTCTCACAGAGATAGTCCGTAAGAACCCTAATCGCAATTATAAGAATGGTTAAGAAGCGCTTTCTCACAGTGTTTTCTCTCGGATATTTCTCACGGATGCCTTACTCCGTGAGAAAGTTCGTGATAAATTCTAAACTCTCCAAATCTATGAGAAATTCCGTGAGGAATCAGTTTATTTTCTCTCAGAATTGAAGTTTGTGAGAAATTTGATGTTTTATTTTAGTGAATGATACAACCCTATTTAATATCTAAATACGATATACGCTAAATTAATTTTATTTAATATGAAAAGTTTTTAAAATTAACTAATTATGATATTCTTTTTCTAAATCTTATTCATTGTTAATATATTTTTTTCTACACTTATTATCTCCAATCTTAAAATGGATAATTGTAGCATGTAGAACTCCCTTAAAAATTGTTAAAATGGATAATTGTGGTTACACTTTTTCCTACAAATAAGGCCACGGGTTATATGTTCATGTACTAGGAAGTTCTCATGCTTTTCGAGCTGTAATTGTGGTCACTATTTTGTGTTGAAATCTTTGTTATGAATTAGGATTTCCTATTTGTACTTTGGTTAATAAGGTCTGAACAAACTAAAATGATTTTAGTTAAACAATAAGAGTTGACATGTTCAATTATAATAGTAGTAGCATTTATTGATTATAAATATTACAGAAATATGTTTTCCAGCATAGTTCTTTATAGGTGGCTTTTGGAATGATACTATGAATCACTATTTTAAAAATCGGATCGGACCGGCCAGTTAAACTGGTACTCGATAAGGAAAATAGTTCGATTCATGCCCCTGAACCATTGCAGCGGTTAAACCGCATAAAACCGGTGAGAACCGTCTGAACCGGTGCGAACCGCTGAACCAGTTTGGTTTTTACAAAACTGAATTACATGCAAAATTGGTAGAAATGAAACCAAAATTGCCATCCATGGATTTGAAATCGGTACCTGGAGCTACAAATTCCTTCTTTTACCACCAAGACATATCCACTTTTGAGTGTATTGCTGCATATAAATATATTTATTCATAGAATAGTTAAAAAATTAATCATTCCCATATTTAATGGATTTGAACCTACTACCTTTTAAGTAAAAACGTTCATAGTCCAAATCACTAGGACAACTCGGGACCAACATTTATTGTTGCTTAAAAATTATTTATTAATTATTTAGTAGATTTATTTAATATTACATATTTAAATATGTAAAAATTATAATACATTACCACACAGTATACAGATTTTAATTTAAAACTTTTTATTCATTTCTTAAAACTTTCATCATTAACCCATTGCTTTATTATTATCCTCATCTTCTCTTTTTTTCCCCCCCTCATTTTTTATTATTATTTAATGCATGTGTGTCACTAACTCCATTAAGAGAAAAAAAATCAAATGCAGCTATATGGCTCCGACACCACGTGTTCTTTTTTTTTTCTCTGTCTTGGTCTGCTATACACAATTTAATTGGTTTCTTAGTTATTTATTTATTTGTTTGGTTGATACTGTGTGACTTCGTCTTTCTCTTTTTTTTTCTTGTTATAATTATCTGGTTATTTTATAGAAATTATCTAATTTTGCTATGTTAGAAATTGTAAACTTGATTATGTTGCGAGTATGTAAAGTTGTAAGTTATATTGGTTGTTAAAATAATCTAGTTTTGTTGTAAGGCACCATTTTAAATTAAGTGTATATAGATTAGGTTTTTATATCTTTTGATTTTTAGTTATTTGAATCTTTAAGTTTGAGACTTTCACTTATGAGTTAAGTTTGATAATTTGTGCTTCATCCTTTATGTTTTCTTCTTTGTAAATCTTTAAGTTTGGAAAAAGCTTTGATTCAACCTGTTCGATTGGTCCAATTGGTGATTTTTTGCCACATTGGTTTTCTTACTGGCCCTATTCTTAAAACATTTCTCTGAATACAAATCAATTATTTCCAATGGAGTTTTACATGGTGGCAAGAATGAAGGGAAAGAAAGATTGGGAGAAGAGTAATGAATTATGCAAAAGGAGTAGAACCGAAAAAAGGAAGAAGGATGGGGATAAAGAGAGAAAATAGAAGAGTTCCAAAAGAAAGATCTTTACTATCGTGATTAGTCAATTGTAGGAAAAATAGAAGAATGAGATTGAAAATAATTGTAAGAAAAAATATAATTACAATTTTTTTGAGAGAAAAATAGAATCACAATTAATAAGAGTTAGAAAGAAAATATTATGATTAGTTAATTTTTTTTATGATGATCAGCCCAAAAGGCCGAGTAAGACCCAAGCCCACGACCCTGCACAATAGAGACAAGGCGCCACATCTTCAATAGGGACAAGACGCCATTAACTCAGTTCTACAACTACTATAAATACAAGGACAATGTAGTCTAAAAGGTAACTTTTTGTCCGAACTAAACCTTATACTTTGCAATGCTAGATTGCCTATCTTACTCTTATTTATGTAAGCATCGAAAAGTCATCCTCGGCCTACTGTCGAGCTTGACTTCTTGCAGACACTTCTAGCATGGACATTTTTGGCATCAACAATTGGTGCCATCTATGAAAAACGAATTCACGACCAATTGCTCTGTCTCTATCTCTTTCCAGGAGAGAATTACTTGGCACTCGTTCAACTTTCCAAGAGTCTCGACTAGGGCAGCCTATTTGGTAGCCAGCAATTGCTCCAACCTCTCCCTCTCAGCTTGCCTAGTTACATTAGTCACCTCCAACCTTTCCCTCTCGCCCTGCCAAGCTAGCCTTGCTGCCTCCCACCTCAACATTTTTGCATCATGCGCCATCCTGTTAGCGGTAGCCTGGTTAACTACAAGTTATAATTCCCTACAATTACTTTCAACCTCTGCCAACTGTTGTCTAACAAAGTCAAGCTCGGAGACCAATTTTTCAACACTTACCGTTTAACCATCAAACTCCCCGTAAAGATATTGCATTGCTAAAGCTGCACGCAACATGTGTCCCTAGCAAAACTTGATTAAGCTCGACGATGATACCTTCTTGAAATTCCTTTTATCCATATTAGTAGCTAGGTAGTTACTCATGGTAGAAGGAATGTCGAGAGCACAGTTCCACATGCTGAACATGGGGTCATCAATCCCTGAAATAGGAGCATGAAAGTCACTAAAAGGGAAGTTTTGAATGAGCCTTCCATCTTCACCCTATCCTTGAAAAGGAACGACAGGAAGAGATAGATTAACAACTCTATGACGCTTGTCCCCAACAGAAGAGTCACGCTTAGGGATAGGGGTGGGTGAGGAACCCACCATTGAAAAAATAGGAGGCTCTAAAGATGCCTATTTCTTTGCCCTTAGAGGAGGAAGAAGGAAATCCACGGGCCATACGTGATGGAACACCTCCACCACGACACAATGTCTTTAACACCTTCTTGGAGAAGGGCCTTGAGCCACTGCTTTCCCCTTTTCACCTGAATCTTCTCCTTTTTCATTATTCCTCTGCAATATTTTTTGCATGTTAATTCGAGGCATCTCTCCACTTGAAAGATAACAACAAACAAAGTGAATAACACATAATAATTGAAAGGGGCAACATGACTAGCTAGAGACTAGCATGCCCATAGGTAGCTCGCTCACGAAATGTAGCTCGCCTAAGTATTAGGCAAGCTCGCCCATGAAGGAAAAAAAAAGAAATTGTTATGTACCTTACCTAAAATATCCGACACTTTTAACGGAGAATAGAAGAAGCCAGAGAAAGTATGGATATCACGTTGTACCTCAACACTATAAGTTGAAGGTTCTGAAAAAGAAAGAGTTCCCTATACCAGTTAAAGGGAAACAATTTTTTACCATCATTATCAGTGTAAAAAGGAGTACAACCATCCCTACTTCAACCCTGAACTCAAAAGAAATTTTTTTTCCACCTTTTGGCATAAAAGGCCAACAAATGCATAAATTTCCTCTCCCAAACTGCCCTTAAGGATACCCAACCACAGACGTGAGAAGCTACATTAAACAAAATAGAAAAAAGACCTAGTATAAGCAATTACTCCCATATGATCACATAACATCTTGAAGGCTCGGATATACCCCTAAGAGTTGGGATAGAGTTGGGAATGAGTAACTATCAAAAAATGGAGTACAGACACTTGAAAAATAGTAAAAGGAAAATGAACACATGTGTGTTTAATAACATAACTATACATAATGAAAGAGGCTCGGCCTCAAGCATGAGGTGCTCATACAAGATGGACATTATCCACACAAATTCTTATAGATAGTTTTTGTTTATCGACCCAGTCAAATTCAGACAAGTCTTGAATCATTTCATTCGCATTTTTGTAGGTCGAGCAAGTATCAAGAACCTCTTCACCTACTCAATCTTCCATATTGCTTACACCACCAACCCAATCGTTTACTTCATGGCCCTGAGCATCAATATTTACAGGTAAAAATGAACCATATTGGTAAAAAATGAGAAAGAAAACCATCAGCTTCAATTTTAAAACACAAAGTTTCAAACTTATGTAGACAAAATAACCTACCTTGCCCACTAGAACATTTTCCCCCCTTTACCTTGAGAGTTGCAGAGTCTATTCCTAGAGGGGGGTGAATAGGAATTGATAAAAATTACTTCTTAAAGACAGATTCAAATCACAGATTTGTTTAAGAACTAGTTCTTACAAACTAGTTCTTTTACAAATACCAGATTTGAATCTTTCGAAATAACTTATCAAACCATGAAGAATAAAAATAGAAGCTTAACCAGATAAACAGAGATAAGGAGAGAAACAATCAATCAGAGATTTTATAGTGGTTCGGCTTAATATGCCTACATCCACTTCTCCTATGTTAATAGGGTTCCACTATACTTCAAGGTTATTTTTCCAAGCCTTACACCAAGTTTATTTTTCCAAGCTTCTCCAAGCTTAACTTCCATGGTTTTTGTTTCTCGAGCTCACCATGAACTCTCTCTCTCTAACACTCTAGAGATCACTCACATGGATTTGGTTTAGCCCCAAGAAGAAACTCTCTCAAAGAGTAGATATGTTACAATGAAGATCTTGATACATGAAAGAGTACCCGAGAGCAGGAAGAAGATGAAGAACTCAGCTTTTAACAATGGCTTCCTTCTCTCTCTAAAATATTTTCTTCTTACTTCTCTTCATGGATATTCGAAGCCTTGAAGTCTTTTTGCTTTTATTTTTCTTCCTTGTGCATGTGAATGGCCAAATGGTGAGGGAAAAGAGGAGCCACCAACTGGCTAACTCCTTGTCAATCAGTCACTAGGCTTTTGTCCTTTGGTCCACAAAAGTCTCTCTTTGTGTAAGAGAGTAGATAGACCTTCTTGAAACTTGAGCTTCTCCAAATTGCACTTGAAAAGAAACTTCTATTCTCTAAGAGTACAACTCTTAGTCAAATATGAAAAAGGAAAACTTTGGCCCGGAGTCTATGTGAGACTTTGTCCACATCAATAATCTTATAGACTTATCTCATAAGTAAGAACTGGTTTTGAAGAACAAGTTCTTCAAGACTTCATTTGAAGATTGTTATGAATAACAACTTAAAAACATAGCAAAGATTAATAGTAACAAGACAAACAACACAAATAAAGAATAACAAGACATTATTGTTATCATCAAAACAGGTTCAGAGAATTGTGGGGCTAACATACCTTAGTAGTTTCATTCCTGCTACCACCATTAACTCTCGGCTCCAGGGAACTACCTGAGGCCTCGCTATACATCTCCTCACTTTGGAAACTTTCACTATTGGAAGCCATAACCAGATGAAAGATAAGAATATAGAAAATGTAGAGCAAGAAAATACTGTTACCTTATGAGCAAAAGGAGAAAGAAAGAACAACTGAAGTTTAGCAAGGAAAAGATACACATAGATAAGTTACTAAGCAAGAAGAAGAAAGTTATTAGAGGGAATAATGAGGTGAAGGAGGAGAATGAGTAGTGCAGCTATAAATGAGTTTTTTTTTTTTTTTTTTAAAAGTGCAATTATCACTGGTGAATCTCTGCAAAATCAAAAGCAAGTATTGACTAATGAATGAAGAGAATCATTGCAAAATCAAAAGCGAAGCCTTGACTACCAAAGGAAAAGAATTTATGCAGAATCAAATAAATATTGACAACAAGTGAGAAAAAATCTTTAACAGGCAAAGAAAGAAAATCGCAACAAATCCCTGCAGCAGATTTTCAAGTTGAATGAACATCTGCAATGACATTTGATGGATAAAATCGTAGCAAGATAATATTTCTGCAAAAATAAATCTAAAAAAATGGCATAGCAATTAATTGCATGCAAATTTCTCTAAGATATTTTTACCAATTGTGAAAAAATATCAAGAGAGCCAAAAAGAAAAAAAGTCGTATGGACATCAAAGCGTGACTCGCCCCATGAGGATAAAAAAAAAAAATATTGAGTGGCATAAAGAGCAAGCTCACCTTCCTCTTTTTCTTACAATTACTTTTTACTATGTGAGTGCTCGCCTAGGCATGGGGGCATAGCTCACCCACACATTGGGCAAATTCGCCCATTGGGTGTAGCAACGCACGCAAGTGTAAATCCCACCTGCCGAACCACTTCTTTCATCCTTATTTGCCATATGGGTCCTACAACAACAATAATACTAATAATAATACAAATAAAAAAGGGCATTGAAGCTCATGTGAAGGTCGGATAACAATAGCTGAAGCTCGCCCAAGAAATGCCACGTAGGACCCACTACAAAAGGGAGAGAAGAAAAAGTTTTTGGCCTTGACCAAGGTTGCCTACTTTTAAATATATATAGTAATAAATTAATTAACTATTATTATGAGTTTTTGGACTTTAGCATTCTTTAAACAAGTTAAAAAGGGAGATATTATTATATAGTATATATAATATTTAAAGTACATAAAATAGCTTATTGAGCTTTTTTACTTTTACATTCTTCAAACTTAAAAGCTTAGGGGTAAGTGATGAGGACTAACCCAAAAGGTCGGGTAAGATCCAAGCCCATGCATGACCCTGCACAATAGAGGCAAGGCGCTGCATCTTTAGCAGGGATAAGGCGCCACCAACTTAGCTCCACAACTACTATAAATACAGGACAATGTAGTCTAAAAGGTAACTTTTCGTCATAACTAAACCTTATACTTTGCTATGTTGGATTGCCTATCTTACTCTTACGGAATTAAGCATCGGAGAGTCATACTCAGTCCACTGTCAAGCTTGACTTCTTGCAGGCATTTCTAGCATTGACATTTCTGCCATCAACAACTTTAAAAAAAATTCATATTAAATTAGAGTAATTTAGTTTATATTATATTTAAATATTAAATAGAGTGTAACATTAATAAAATAGAGCGTAAAAATAACCACACCCACCCTAATTAAAATGTGCATGTATAAATCAGCAAGTACAATAATATTAGTGGTCAAGGCGGAAGCATATGTACGTACCCTTCCCTTTTTGGTGGCATAGACATAAAATATAGTGAGGTAGACAAACTCGAATACGAGACCAACACTGTTGATGGTGACAACAAGAAGGCTATTTGGATGGATAAAAGGCAGACCATAGAACACCCAAAATGCATGGTTCAACACTGTTGCAATATAAGGATCTGGCTTGATCTCATCCACTGTGTTATTCTTAATAATTTGATAAAGAGAGTGTATTATCATAGAACGACAATAAACTCTAACAAACAGATTTAATGTGTATATAATTAATTTTTATGTTGCATGTCTTTTAATGGTAACCATGAATAATAATGTGATGTAATTATATCACAATAAGAAAAATCTATAGCGCAAATAATTTAGACGAATTTTGAATCAGGTCCCTACAATTTTTTTTTTCTCTTTTAGGGTCTTTATAGTTTGAAATTTTTTTAATTGGGTCCTTATTATAACTTCGTCAGTTTAGTGTTGACATGGTAAATGACTTGTCTATATGCTAATAAAAGAAGTTGATGTGACGCCAAAGTGGCACAAAAATTACCACATCATTATACTTCTTCTTCTTCCCTTTTCTATCTACATATCAACATGACTTTTGTTTGCAGCCCCATACATATAAGCAAAAACAACACGACCTATGTCTACATCTTCAAACAGATCAGCAAAAACAACAACACCTCTATCTGTAGATTTATTCAGATTAGCTAAATCAAACTAATATATGTAAAGATAGAGGTTTCTTAGCAAGTGCCAACAAAGCTAGAAGGAAAACCAAGAATAATATTTATTCAAATTCAATAGCAAAAAAATAATACACCTTTATGTTAAGGCATTTTTAGTTTAAAGAAATCTATTGTCGCAACGTCCCTTTTGAAGCGTGATGCGGAGCGACGAAAACCCCCACGAGAAAAACAAAAAGATAAGATGAATGATATCGTATGCAAGAAATGGAGTCACTACTAATCATTTTATTCCATTTTAAACAAACAGAATTGTGTGATTGGACACCTAAAAAAAATTTGGTTTACATTTAGAGTTTGGATTTGGGGGTTGATTACGTGTAGGGAATGTATTAGCATCCTACAATGCCCGTTCTTAGAACAATTACCCATTTAATCACTTATTATCTTTTTAAATGAATTAAATTGGTCATAATATTGTGTTTTGAAATAAATTAATGCTTAGTTAGGCCTTGCCAGCCCTTCTGGCAAAACCTGAAAATATGCCTTAAGACTATTGGGTAGAGACAATGATTGTCATTACAATCCTCCCCCTATCTATTCCGTCATAGGCAATTTTAGCATTTTCTTATCTAGATGATAACTAAAAAAATGTACAAAAAGTAATTTATTATGGATGTTAAAAAAAATGAGTTCAAGATTTGTGGCAAAAGATTTTTTTTATTAGAGGTATTTCTTTAAATCCACCACCATATCTGGAAAGACTAAAGTGACACTCCTCACCTCCAAAATGTCAAAATATTGTCATCATTATGGCTAATTTTGATTATTCTCTTGTCGGTAATCTTATTCAAGCATGAATGGAAATAATGATAAAATGAGATAAAATACAATGTAAAAATGTCAAAGATACAATAATTAAAAGAATAAAAGCAATATTGAAAATTTCATTGATCACACCAGTATCTCTAGCATAACCAAGAAATTGTCCATCACCTCAAGAAAATTAGAAAAATTTGTCGACACAAATATTCCCTAACTTAGTCCGTTGTTAGGGTTTTATTTTATTTACCAAAAGGATTAAGTATAATATGAAATGTATAAAGTATGTAAAATAAATTTGTGTCATTAGGATAAAATAAAATTTAAAAAATGGTAACAAAAATATACAAAGAATAAATGAATAAATTAGAGTAGCCCAAAAAAAAACATGAGTCCTAAATAAATGAGTACCAAAAGAAGAAAAAAAAAAACCCAAACTAAATATATTGAATACTATAACTTTTAAATAGAAGATAAACCCAATAAAAAATAGTCCAGCCTAAAGAAGTAAAANAATAGAAGATAAACCCAATAAAAAATAGTCCAGCCCAAAGAAGTAAAAGCCTAAACCAAACAAGCAAATGAAAACAAAAATAGAACATACAATGGGTTGGCCCAATTCGGACCACGTCCAAACTAAAGCAAAAGGAATAATAAAAGAAACAAAGGGCATGTAAAAGGTGGCAAAACTAAGCCAAGCCCAAACAAAATAAAAAAAAAAAAAGAAATTGGAGTATATGGTGGGATGGCCCATTTCAAAGTAGAACCAACTAGCTAACTAAAGAAAGAAAAAAAAAGTTGAAACACATTAAATCCAATCCCACAAAAACCCATTCGGCCCAAACTCATAACAATGAAGTAAAAGATTGTACCTATTTCTAATTCCCCATCGTGCCTTAAACCCAGAAAGAAAATGACATTGATTATAAGTAGTGAGTTCAAGGTAAGAAATTCACTTCCTCTCCCTCAATCTATGGCTTTCCCTATTTGAAATCTCTATCTCCCTATTTCTAATTTAGTTTCTCTCTCTAACTCGGTTTCCCTCTCTAAAAGGGAGTTTCCCTTTCTAACTCGATTTCTCCTTTTCTAATTTGGCTCATATTGTGCTTCATCTCTGATTCCATGCATGTACTTAGAAATTTCTAAGTTTTGCTCTCTTTTACTAAAAATGGTGGATTTGGGGATGACTTGGTGGAACCACCGCCACCAGTGGAGCCACCTAGCCATGGGTCTGATTTTCATGTGGCAAGGATAATTTCCTCTTCCTTGTGATGTCCCCGTTTAATTCTAATTTTTGTTTTTAATTTTTTTTTGGTATCTATTCGTCTAAAATGGATGGAGAATGGGGTGGAGCCACCGCCACCAGTGGTGCTAGCCCTCCTTTGCTCAGAAACAAAATGAAAAAAAAAAGAGTGACAAGTAATGATGATTTTTTTAATAATATAAAAAATTTAGGTTGGATTTGTGCTGTGTAGTGCAAGATCAACAAGAAAATGAAAAATCTAGCACAAAATAAAAAATAAAAAATGGGATAGTGTTAATACTTGAGATGATGGAAATTTTGGAGTTTCTCCTCTATTACCGGGTTCTCTTGTTTCTTGTTGTTGTTTTGTACCCTATTTTTTTGTTTCAGAATTTGATTCTCTATATATCCTCACTGTGTGGTTCACTCTATATGTCACTGTGTGTTTTTTGCTACTTCTAAGAGACCCTTTTTATAGTTGGAGAATTGTGCAAGTTGCACTGGTTGCTTATTGATGTAAGTTTCCTGCTTCCTTTTTGCAATTGCACCGCCAGAGTAGCAGTACAACAAAGATAAGGTGGCGCTAGACTATATTGTGAAAAGTTTCCTTGCTGCAATATACAACATTTATGCATTTTTTTTATTTTTTATTTTTTAATAACTTTTTATTTTTATTTTTTTTATTATTTGTAAGTTTTTATTATTTTTGTCAGCATTTCAGCATTTTTATCTTGTATGTGTTCTTTCAATTTTATTTTGTAGTATTGGAACATTTGAATTGGTATGGTTCCAAAGATCATAATCTCCAAAAAGAAATGGGGTATAAACTTATGAAGTTAGCCTAAAAAGTGTAATATGCATGTAGAAATTTGGGTAGCAACATCTATACTAGAGACATACCCAAGCATTTGATCAAAAGGGACCAAAGAACTCAAGGAATCAGCAAGAGTGTTTGCATCGAAAACAACATGACCCTGTCGGCCACTACATACGGAACTTTAGCATTTGCATAAAAAACAGTAGGTCCATACTCATATTTGTAAAGATAGAGGTTTCTTAGCAAGTGTCAACAACTAAAGGTTTTAATCCAACCCAACTCTATCTTGCTTATCAGCAAAACAAAAATAATACATAGTACTCTTGAAAGAAACAATTCAAATGAACAAGGTAGAGAGAAGGGAAAAAGATGAAAGATGATAAGGTGGTAATTTTTGTATCACTTTGACGTCATGTTAGCTTTTTTTTATTGTCACATAGACAAGTCATTTGCTATGTTAGTATTAAACTGATGAAGTTATAACAAGTGGTGATGGAAAGGACCCAATATATGTGCATTGCTTGCTTAATATTTAGTGGAGATAGTTTTCTCAACTCTCCTAAAAAAACCAAGTCAACCTCATTCACAAAGTAGAATTTTATTAATTTAATAAATTAATGCTTTACAATACAAGCTTTTTAATTTTTAGTTGGTTTGCTAAAGGAGAAGCTTCACCTATTTATACTAACTCCTACTTCATCGATGGTGGAGATTGTTCCAAATGGATAGTAAATATTGAGCTTTGAAAGCTTCTCACCTCCTTTTCTCTAAAATATCTAAGAAAAGTATATGTATATGTTAAAAATATTTAAAGAGAAATAAAAAATATATTATACATATTTAGTAACTTCTTTTTTTTACATTTTCTTATTAAGTTTTGTTCCTGACTAAATATTTTCTTTGAGAATTTAACTAAACTCAAGTTTTTTAGGGGCTCATGCTTTTGTTTGTGAAAAAAATATATATTATAGGATTCATATAAAATTGTAGCATTAGAAGTAGTAGCATGTGTGATAATAATGAGTAGCATGTGTGATAATAATGATAATGGTTAACAATTATGGATACCAAAATGATCACATCCTTTACAACCTTTTTCTTGTATTATTTGAAATATATTTCTTAGGCATTTTGTTGGCTCATTATTTTGATGCTGTGATGTAAATGTTAGAATTTCATTAAGAAGTTCAAAATTTCTCTCTGATTTACAGATTGATGCTTGTTGGATCAATTAGAGTAGGCATGTTTATATGGTTACTCAATTCATCTTAATTTTTAGGAATTTAAAGATAATTAACAATCAATAAATAGCGTGTATGCCATGTGTGGTGGTTCATAATAATCCAAAAGTCATTATATGTAATGATATCTTAAGAACAAGCAAGCATCGATCTGATCACCTGTATCCCTATTTTAATATGTTCTTTAACTGATTCATACACAAGTTCATAGCAAAGAAGACTTGTGTGTTCATTTGTTGTATGATTAGTAATGTTTTTAGGACTGGTTAAAGCTAAAGTTCCATTAAAGAGAGTTTAAATTGCTTCTACCTATTTCCTTTAAATTTTTTTGATTACAAAGGTCAAAACTGGGCTTTTAAGTTCATTTAGTGTTTAGTTTTCTTTATCTGTTGATCAAAACAAAAGGGTAAGAAAAAGATAAGGTTGTTTCAAATTTATTCTGTAAGTTAATTGGAAGGTCAGGGTTGTTTTGCTATTAAAAGCTATCGATGCAAAAAATGTTTATGCTAGAAGTACCTGCAAGAAGTCAAGCTCGGCAGTGGGCCGAGAATGACTCTCCGATGCTTAAGTCAGTAAGAGTAAGATAGGTAATCCAACAAAGGTCTAAGGTTTAGTTCTGACAAAAGTTTTAGACTATACTTTTTCGTATATTTATAGTAGTTGTAGAATATAGGGATGAAAATGCGGTGCCTTGTCCTTATTGATAGTGCAACGCCTTGTCTCTATTGTGTAGGGTCATGGGCTTGGAGTCTAACTTCGCATTTTGGGCTGGTCCTCATCAAAAGTCATTTGCATTGTGCCTTGACTATACAAATGATCATGTATGTGCACTGTTAATATACATATTTGGTTAGCGAATTCCTTTTCAATTTTACGTAATTTTTTGTTTTGGAATATTACTTGATTGTATTTCTTGTATTATAGGGTTGGCTATGGTGGAGATAGACGCAGAGACAATTATTGGGATGGTGGTAGTTCTGGCCCTGATAGGCGTGATCACTTTGGTGATCCCAGCCATGCAATTGGTTTAACCTTGTATTTAGTTATGTGGTACATAGTTTGGACCCCTATAGAATCATTTAATCTTTAAGTTATAAAATCATGTTCTATTGGAAAGAGAGGCCATAAAGACCAGAACTTCGTCAAGCAGTCATAAATTGGTCTTTGGGATACTAGATGACTGTGACTAGCTGGATTGGTTGCCAAGCAGTTCCATGAAGGTGCAATCAATAGTTTTAGTAATAACTTCTTATTGACAATTAGTTCCACTACCATGTATCGCAATAAGAATAGCATGAGCTGCCATATATTATTTTATCTAAATAGATTATGTATTTTGATACCAATTATTATAATTAACTAGTACGATCACCTATTTTGTTTTTGGTAACAACTATCATAATTTGTTTTCAAGACCATTTTTTTTTGTAGAGGTCTTTGAGACCTATGTATCATGATGATATTTTTTAGTGGCTGTCACAACGAACCTGAAAGTCACTACGACGTGAATGACATACTTTTTTTTTAAAAAAAGATTGATTTTCGAAACAAAACTTGGAGTCGCTACCAATTGTATTAAGAAAATGGGGGAACAATTGGAAAACCCCTTTTGAATTTTAAAAATGGTTTGTGAACTAGAGAGGGTTCGGGAGTCTATTGTGTGTAGAGAATGTGTTAAGCACCTCACAACACCCGTCTAATAGACGGTTACCCGAAATTAATTATGTAAATTAGTTACGGCCAACAATGTATTTATATTATCCCTAAACAATTAACATACATATATATCACTATCTAACTTTCAATGTCTCACTTACATTGATCTTTCAAACAATAATTTGAGTGGTCAAATAGCAGATGTGTTTGACCTTGTTAATCTTACTTTCTTAGTACTTTCATCAAATAATTTAAGTGGTCATGTGGAATTTCACCAATTTTCAAAGCTAAAACATTTGCAATACCTGGATCTTTCTGATGACAAATTTCTTTCAATTAACTTTGCTGATAGTGCCAACTACACGATTCCCAACTTTATTTATTTATTTTTATTATCTTATTGTAATATCAATAGTATTTTCCCTAAATTCTTAGTACAACTTAAAAATATGGAAGAATTAGATCTTTCTAATAACGAAATTCGTGGAACGGTTCCTAAATGGTTGAATGATGCAGGAAAAGATTTCTTGTGGTCTTTGAACCTTTCTCATAATGTTTTGACATCAGCTCATAATCTCTCAAGGATGAAGTACATAGACTATAATGATCTTAGCCACAACTTTTTGCAAGGAGATCTTCCAATTCCACCCTCTAGGACGCGTTTCTTTTCTGTCTCAAATAACAAATTAACAGAAGATATATCTTCAAAAATTTGTAATGCAAGCTCACTGGAAGTACTCAACTTGTCTCACAACAACTTGACAGGCCGCATTCCACAATGCCTTGGAAACATCCCATACCTTTCAGTTTTGGATCTACAGATGAACCATCTTTCTGGAACTATACCAAGAAACTTTTCTAAGGAAAATAGTTTGAAGACCTTGAAATTTCAATGGCAACCAACTGGAGAGACCCTTGCCTCAATCTTTGGCTCAATGCAAACAACTGCGAGTTTTGGATCTTGGAGAGAACAACATAGAGCATATATTTCCCAGTTGGCTTGACGCTCTTTCTGAGTTGCAGGTACTCATTTTACGAGCTAAGAAGGTCTATGGTATCATTTCAAGATTCAAGACTAAGCATCCCTTCCCCAAGCTAAGGATTTTTTTATGTGTCCAACAATTCTTTCATTGGTCCTTTGCCAACAACATACATCAAAAACTTTAAAGGAATGATGAACGTGGACAGAGGTATAACTGGTTTACAATATGTGGGAAGCAATTCACATTATTCTAATTCTATGGTGGTCACAATGAAAGGGCTTTCTAGAGAGCTGGTGAGGATTTTAACTATTTTCACAACAATTGATTTATCAAATAACTTGTTTGAGGGAGAAATTCCAAAAGTTATTGGTGAGCTCAGTTCACTCAAAGGGCTTAACCTTTCACATAATATAATCAATGGTACCATTCCTCAATCATTGAAAAATTTGACAAGTTAAGAATGGTTAAATCTCTCATTAAACAAGCTCAAAGGTGAGATTCCTATGGTATTGACCAATTTGACCTTTCTTTCATGGTTGAAACTTTCCCAAGACCAAGTTGTGGGAATTATTCCTCGCGGTAAGCAGTTTGATACATTTTCAAATGACTCCTATGAGGGAAATCCGAGGCTATGTATAGAAATATTCTTTTGATATTTTCTCTATTTTTCCAATAGCCACAAGGCAAAATATATACACATTGACATAACTGACAAACTCCTAAAAGGAAAAATCTATACAGGCAGAATATATACAGACTAAGGCAAAATATAGATGGACTTCCGTAACTGACAAAAACTCTTAAAGTCTCTCCTAAATATTCTCCTATTCCTAATACTCCCCCTCAAGTTGGAGCATGAGAGTCTCAAATGCCCAACTTGCCAAGAAGAAATTCAAACTGTTGTTTGCCAAGAGCTTTGGTAAGAATATCTGCAAACTGGTTGTACATGCAAACATGCATGGTAGCAATATTACCAACTTGGATTTCATCACAAACGAAGTGACAGTCTACCTCGATATGCTTTATTCGTTCATGAAACACTGGATTAGCAGCAATATGAATAGCTACCTGACTATCATAAAATAGTCTCATGGGCTGAGGATGCGACACTTTCAAATCCTGCAAAATAGCTTTGAGCCACTTTAACTCACATGTGGTGGTAGCCATAAAGCGATACTCAGATTCTGCAAATGAACGAGAAACAATAGCCTGCTTTTTAGTCTTCTAAGATATAGGAGATCTACCCAATAAGACAAAATAGCTTGTAAAAGAACGACGTGTAAGAGGGTAACTTGCCCAATCAGAATCACAGTAAGCATATAATCACAGATCACTATCAGACCGAAGAAATATCCCTTGTCTTGGATGGCCTTTTAAATAACGAACCACCTGCATCACAGCATCCCAGTGCTCTTGTTGAGGACATTGCATGAATTGAGCCAAAATATGAATAGAATAGCTGAGTTCAGGTCGAGAAATAGTCAAATAGATCAATCTCCCGATAAGCCACCGATATTTTTCAGGATCTGCAAATTCGCCTCCAGCTGCTAGGGCCAAACAGTGATTTTGCTCGAAAGGAAAGCATGCAGGTTTAGCTCCCAACAAACCCGTTTCTAAAATAATATCCAAAGCATACTTACGTTGACACAAAAATATTCCTTCAGGCCTTCTAGCGATCTCAAGGCCTAAGAAATACCGTAACATCCCAACATCCTTAATGTAAAAACAATTGCTAAGATACTGTTTGAATCTTCCAATGACATCTCCATTATTTCCTGCAATTATTAGATAATCAACATACACAAGAACACTCAAAATCACACTGTTATTGTGATAAGTAAACAGTGAGTAATTTGCATAGGATTGTTTGAATCCATATCTCTTCAGAGCAGCAGTGAGTTTTTCAAACTAGTTGCGTGGTGCTTGTCTCAAACCATAGAGAGGCTTCCGTAACCAACAAACTTTCCTAGAGTGTTGAGAAAAAAAATCCTGGAGGCAGTTGCATATAAACTTCTTCATCAAGATCAATGTGCAAAAAGGCATTATGAACATCCATATGATTCAACATCCATGATCTAGCAATTGCTACAGCCAATAGGGTGCGTACAGTTACAATCTTTGCCACTAGTGCAAATATCTCGGTGTAATCAATTCCTTCTTTCTGGTTATCAGCATGAACAACTAATCGTGCCTTATGATGCTCAATTGTGCCATCTGAGTTGTACTTTGTTTTGTACACCCATTTGCTTCCAATAGCTTTCTTCCTAGAGGGTAAAGTCTCTAATGTCCAAGTTTCATTCCACTCTAGAGCATTTATTTCTTGCTTCATGGCATTATGCCACTGAGGATCTCTCATGGCTTCAGAGTACTGGGCTGGTTCATATCCAGCTGTGACAGCTGCAAGAAATTGTCTATGTCTCATAGAAAAATTATTACAAGTCACATAATGTGCAATATGATATAACGTACATGAGGACATAGATGATGTGAGTGAATTAGCAGATGGGTCATTATCATTAGCGCAACACATAGTGTGAGATATATAGTCTGAGTTTGGTTGGTGGACATCGCTCCCTGTGACCACGCCCAAGGTGTTCTGCATTAGAGATGTCTTGCCCATCATGTCCGTCAGAATTTTCTATAGTATGAGATACTTCTCGGACCTCACAATTACTCCCTTCATCTCTACTGCTCCCCCTTATGTCATGCAGACTTGTGCTAGGATCGTCGATTAGAAAGGAACCTGCATTCCACAAAGTGCTCGTTGATGTAGGTGAGTTATCTTGGACAATAGGATGATCTGAAAGATAAGGAAATTCAGTTTCACAGAACACAACATCCCGTGAGTTAAAATACTCGCCACTTTCCAGGTCATAAAGACGCCAACCTTTTTTGCCATAGGGATAGCCTACAAATACACATCGCCGACTCCGTGCACCAAACTTATCTTTTTGTTAAGGTTGATTGTGAGCATAGCATAAGCATCCAAATGTGTGAACATGAGAGTAGGTGGGGGCCTGACCAAATAATACCCCATAAGGACTTTTGCCTTTATGCAAGGTAGTGGGAGTGCGATTAATCAAGTAACCTGTTGTAAGAACACATTCACCCCAGAATTCAAGGGGCAAGATTGCTTGAAAGTGAAGAGCTAGAGCTACATTTAGAATGTGCCTATGTTTCCTCTCTACTCGTCCATTCTACTGAGGGGTGTCAACCATTGAATTTTGATGAATTATTCCATGTTCAGCAAAATAATGTTTTAAAACCATAAACTTAGTACCATTGTCGCTTCTCACAAGTTTAACCCTCTTATGAAACTAAGNTCCATATGATTCAACATCCATGATCTAGCAATTGCTACAGCCAATAGGGTGCGTACAGTTACAATCTTTGCCACTAGTGCAAATATCTCGGTGTAATCAATTCCTTCTTTCTGGTTATCAGCATGAACAACTAATCGTGCCTTATGATGCTCAATTGTGCCATCTGAGTTGTACTTTGTTTTGTACACCCATTTGCTTCCAATAGCTTTCTTCCTAGAGGGTAAAGTCTCTAATGTCCAAGTTTCATTCCACTCTAGAGCATCTATTTCTTGCTTCATGGCATTACGCCACTGAGGATCTCTCATGGCTTCAGAGAACTGGGCTGGTTCATATCCAGCTCTGGCAGCTGCAAGAAATTGTCTATGTCTCATAGAAAAATTATTACAAGTCATATAATGTGCAATATGATATAACGTACCTGAGGACATAGATGATGTGAGTGAATTAGCAGATGGGTCATTATCATTAGCGCAACACACAGTGTGAGATATATAGTCTTTGAGTTTGGTTGGTGGGCATCGCTCCCTGTGACCACACCCAAGGTGTTCTGCATCAGAGATGTCTTGCCCATCATGTCCGTCAGAATTTTCTATAGTATGAGATACTTCTCGGACCTCACAATTACTCCCTTCATCTCTACTGCTCCCCTTTATGTCATGCAGACTTTGCTAGGATCGTCGATTAGAAAGGAACCTGCATTCCACAAAGTGCTTGTTGATGTAGGTGAGTTATCTTGCACAATAGGATGATCTGAAAGATAAGGAAATTCAGTTTCACAGAACACAACATCCCGAGAGTTAAAATACTCGCCACTTTCCAGGTCATAAAGACACCAACCTTTTTGCCATAGGGATAGCTTATAAATACACATCGCCGACTCTGTGCACCAAACTTATCTTTTTGTTGAGGTTGATTGTGAGCATAGCATAAGCATCCAAATGTGTGAACATGAGAGTAGGTGGGGGCCTGACCAAATAATACCCCATAAGGACTTTTACCTTTATGCAAGGTAGTGGGAGTGCGATTAATCAAGTAACCTGTTGTAAGAACACATTCACCCCAGAATTCAAGGGGCAAGATTGCTTGAAAGTGAAGAGCTAGAGCTACATTTAGAATGTGCCTATGTTTCCTCTCTACTCGTCCATTCTACTGAGGGGTGTCAACCATTGAATTTTGATGAATTATTCCATGTTCAGCAAAATAATGTTTTAAAACCATAAACTTAGTACCATTGTCGCTTCTCACAAGTTTAACCCTCTTATGAAACTAAGTGAACACCATAGCACAATTTTTTTTTAAGGATGTCTTATACTTCACTCTTTTCAGCCAACAAATATATCCAAATAGCACGAGAAAAATCATCCACAATTGTCAAAAAATAGGAAGCACCACAAGAAGAACGTATACGATAAGCACCCCACACATCACAATGTATCAATTCAAAAGGTTCAGTGGTTTTATTATGACTGGAAGTAAAAACATCTATTGTCTGCTTAGCTCTCAAACCAGCATCACAAACATGATTATCATTTTCAATAATACAAACAATAGGAAGCAAACTGACTACTTGACTAGAAGGATGCCCCAGATGCCTGTGCCACAAGGTGAAAGAATCAACTCCACTTGCTTTGTATGCCCGTACAAAAGTGACTGTACGAAAATGATAGACCCCATTTAGCTGTTCACCCACACTAATCCCTATCCTCGAAGTGCAGTCTTGTATCACACATAATTTATTAGAAAAAGTGATTGCACATTTTGAGTCATGTATGAGTTGAGACATATAGATAAGATTGCAGTTTAAATTTGGCACATATCACACATTGTTCAAAATTAATCCTTTGCCAAGGTTAATTGTTCCTTCTTTTACAACGATCACATCCTTTCCATCGGGTAGTCCAATAGGACAAGGTGAAACGTCAACCACCTTTGTTAGTAAACTCAAATCACCTATCATATGATTTGAAGCTCCTGTGTCCAGCAACCAAGGTTTTTGCACTTGCTTACCAGTGAGGTTTTCAGTGGATGATGCAGGTTTCTGACTATTAAGAATAGTCAACAGATTTGTCCATTATTCATTGTTGAGACAAGGAAAGGATCCACGCTCATCTGCCATTCCCCCCGATTGTGTGCCTACTGTACCACGAGCTGGCATTTGTGCGGCGTTAGCAGTTTGTGCATCTCTTCCACGTCCAACACCTCCTCCACAACCGCCACGATTTCCACGTCCTGCACCTCGTCCACTTCTACCAGACTACCACCAATCTGGATACCCAATGATCTCGAAACAGTCATTCGCTGCATGGCCAAATTTTCCACAGTTGGTGCATGTCCTCTTGTCATCTCCTCTACTCATTCCTGACTTTGCATTTGTTCTGGCTTGAACTGCCAAGCTTGCTGCATCGACCCGTTCATCTCGTGTTCGTGTTATTGCCTTGTGCGTTTCTTCAGTCACAATCATAGCATTGACACGATTGATGTTAGGCAATGGTGACACACTCAAAATATTTGATCTTATTGTACTGAACACAGTGTCGTCGAGTCCCATGAAGAATTGATGAACCTTCTCCTTTTCCTTCCCCTTTGCTAATTCTTGAGCTACACCACATGTGCATCTCGAGGAGCTACAAATTGGGTTCTTCATATAGCTGGCCAATTCTTCCCACATGGTCTTTAATTTCCCATAATAAGCCGCAACATTCTGACCTAATTGTTTGCAGTTGACAATTTCATTTTTCAGTTGATGGGTTTGTACATTATTCCCAACCGAGAACCGTTCCTTCAACTCTTCCCACAAGTCATTCACATTCTCCATGTAAGAAGGACTGGATCTCAAGAATGGATTTATGGTGTTAAATATCCAACCAACCAGCATCACATTCATGGCCCACCAGTCTTCAAGTTCAGATGAGTCGTCCGCTGGTTTTGGAATCTTTTCGTCGATGAAGCCAAGCTTCTTCTTTGCTCTAAAGGCGTTATGGACCGCCTTCGCCCATTCATCATAATTGTCACATTTGAGTTGAACAAGAGTGACAACGATGCCCAGATTATCTCTCGAGGTGTTGGATCAATCATGGGCGTCTTCTTCATTCCAGGTTCAGAACCTCCATTGCCTCCCTTATCAGCATTGCCAGCCATGGTCATGAAGCAGATAGGTTTCCCTTCTGCTCTAATACCATATAGAAATATTATTTTGGTATTTTCTCTATCTTTCCAATAGCCACAAGGTAGAATATATACACACTGACATAATTGACAAACTTCTAAAATGCAGAATCTATACAGGTAGAATATATACAGACTGAGGCAGAATATAGATAGACTTCCGTAATTGACAAAAACTCTTAAAGTCTCTCCTAAATATTCTCCTATTCCTAATACTATGTGGAATTCCTTTGTCAAAGACATGCAGCAGTGGTGAAGGAACAAAACCTGCTTCTTCACCAAACTTGCTTTAAGAAGAGGAATCTGAATTTGGTTGGAAAGCTTTAGCATTGGGATATGGATGTGGGATGGTATTTGGAATGCTCTTGGGATATGTTGTGTTTTCAACTGGAAAACTTGAATGGCTTGAATTAACTTTCAGAGGTGAGACAAATAAAATGGTGAGAAGAAGGATGAGGAACATGTCAAATGCAAATCATGGAAGAAGAAATTGGTCAATACATAAATCCAATCATATTCGATTTCTTTTTCCTTATTTTTCACTTTTCTCTTTTCATCTAAAGCTTTTTGTCTCAATAGCATAAAATTGTCTGTTTAGTCATCTCTTGATTCTAATAGGAATTTAATTTTAATTTCTAAGTGATTTTTTTGTCAAATATCTATGTAGTAACTAGTAAATGAGACATATGAAACTCATGCATTCAATGACTCATCATTTTATTAGACGAAATTACATTTATAAATCTAAAAAAGTGGTCCACTTTTTTTTTTTTTTTTAATTATTTCAAAGCAACTAAGAAATAAAGGCAATTACCCATATCTCTAAACCTATGTAGCATGGGTACAGGTACAAAATGCCGGTACGATATTTTTCATAAAATACGGGTACGAGTTCGCCACGTCATATATATATATATATATATATCAAATAGAATTGACACATACTCTATTTAGAATGAGAAATTTAACCAAAATCATCAAAAGTTATGATAATAATAATAAAAAAAAAAAATAGATGATTGGGATTTCAATTTGTCATTTGTAGTTTCTACCAATGGAAAGATTAGCTTGAGCATAGCTCTTTTTTTTTTTTTCTTTCATTTTTTGAAAAAGAAATAATTGATGACATTGCCTCTGCAAAGTGACATAAAACACTTGGGTTGGTATAATGTTTCTTTTCCAAGTTTTCATTCATACTCCCTCTCTTTCTCACTTTGAATCCAAGACTACCACTCTCTCTCTCTCTCTCTGTGATATCTAATTAAAGCTTATTATACCTTATTCTCCAAATTCTCTTTGGCAATCAAATCAAATATGCTCCTCTGTTCTCTGCTTCTCTTATAAAGAAGTTGTGTCCTAACCTTCATCGCGAGGATGGGCTTGAAACAGTGCTCGAGGTCCCAATCCCATAAGAAATTTTCTCCCACAAGACAGCAACCAACAACAGAGCTTGACAGAACATGAAGTCATGGATGAAACCAAAAGCAAATTTGAGATCATTGTCATCCATGGTAGTGCATTTCGAAATGCAAAAAAAAAAAAAAGTCTGCATTTCGGTGAAGGGGACACATTTCGGAAGCTTACCCGAAACGGGTACGTCCAAAAAACGCACATTTCGGTGCTTCCTAGCTCTAAACAGACTAAAGAAAGGGGGAGAAAAAAAGAAAGAAAGAAAAAGCAATCACCAATTTTTCTTGCATCAAAATTATTGTTTTGCATGATAAGGAGCTCGCTTATGCACGAACCTAATTTGTTTGATTTAATACCACTTCACATTTACAATAGTGCAGAACTTTATTTTTTCTGGCACAAAAAATTATTCTTTTCTCTCCGACCTAAAGTAAATGAAAATAGAAACCAGATATGGACACATTTCTATTAAAAGAATTAACTTAAAGATTTGGTTCCCGCCAGCATTTTGTAGCTAACTACATCCTACTAATAAATGTTTATGTGATGAACCTTTCTTATTTTATAATTGGTATTTTGAGAATCCCAACTTCAAGGAAGAAGAATAAAATAATATAAGAGTCCTAATAATAATAAGTGTGGTATGGAATAATTAATATGAAATTATAGTGTATTAGTAAAATANCAAGGAAGAAGAATAAAATAATATAAGAGTCCTAATAATAATAAGTGTGGTATGGAATAATATGAAATTATAGTGTATTAGTAAAATAACCAAGGAATAAATTTAAAAAATGCAGGGGAACGTGAAAATAAATTTCTGTTCCAAATTTATATGACAAGTTGTGAGTCCTATTAATGGTTGAAAATCGAAAGCAAAACTAATAATGCACCACTTTTGTTTTCCTATTCCACTTTTTTCTTTTTGGTTTCTTAATTCTTTCTGTTAATCATCATACCAATGGAGTGAGCTCAATTGTAAGACTCCACTTGCCATAAAAACCAATTGGTGAACAAGTCATTTGGGTATACTCATCTTTCAATCAATGCATCAAAGAATTTTTAGCATCCATCTATTGCATGTGATAATAGCAAGCATTATAAAGTACAACCTATACTCAAAGCTTCAGGGATTTTACATATTTTATTGAACGAATTTGATTTCCACATATATGTGATAATTAATACCAAGAATTATAAAGTTCAACCTAAATTCATATAAAAAATAAAAATTTTATTGTGCAAACTTAATTTTCAAAAATGTGAGACCACCTTGTGTGAGGAGCATGTAATTACTTGAAAACTATCCTTCATGACTTGAGTTCACTAGATTTATGTGTAAATTTTCAAAATGCAACATAGACAAGAAATGCTAAAGTAATTTCTTCAATTTTTTTTTTAATAATTAGTGCGGTTTAGTTTTTTTCTTTTTGGGCAGTTAAAATTTTAAGTTAAATATACAACAGATATTTTCTTTTTCTCTTTTTATGAACATGAGAAATGTTTTTGAAGTCATAAATTTACTACTTTTTTTTCTAGTTAAATGTAAATAGTTATGGAAAATATAAACTATATGTGACAAAGACGACATTGATGATGATGCAAACCAGAGAGAAAGATGAAGAAATGAAAGAGAGAAAGAGCAGGGCGAGAGAGAAAAATCAAAGAATACACTTTCAGTAACTTCTCATTATTCTGAATAATATCTCTTTCCAACCTTCAAGTCCTATTTATCCTCTAATTACAGTTATTGGCTTTAACTAAAACAACTAACTCCTGTAACTAACTCTCACCTAATCAGCTTGCATAGTCAGCAAGCCACCTTGGCTTTACACACTGCCTACTCACTCTTTTATTAGAGTCAGCCGTTACATCAATACTCCCTGCCTCAGAAATAACCTTGTCCTCAAGGTTAAAATCAGGGTATTGAGATTGGAACTCTTCCAGGTCTTCCCAAGTTGCATCTTCTAGAGGTGCCTGCTGCCATTTGATTAACACTTGGGGTTGTTGAGAATTGGTTTGGAGAACTATTCGCTGCTGTAACACCTTTTCAGGTTGCAATGTAGGGTGCACAGTATCCAGATCAGCTGGTAATGGCAAAGGTTGAATACAGCAATTTCCCACAAATCTTTTGAGCATGGAAACATGAAAGACATCATGGATTTTTGCTATTTCTGGTAGTTTGAGTTTGTATGCCACCTTACCAATCTGTTGGAGAATATCAAAAGGTCCAAAATACCTCTTGGCAAGCTTCTGACAGCTTCTGGTGGCGACTGAGGATTGACGAAAGGGTTGTAATTTTAGCCATACTGAATCTCCTACAGAAAATTCAACGTCCCTTCTGTGGGCATCTGCATATTTCTTCATTCTTGCTTGTGCTTGCTGTAATTTCCTTTTAATTGGTCAAGAATCAGCTGCCTATCAATCAAGTGTTGATCTGCAGCAGCTGTTTGAGTGGTGGCAGGTTCGTAAGCCGCTATAGGGGTGGTTCTCGGCCATATACAGCTTTGAATGGTGTCATGCCAATGGCTGAGTGAAAGGAAGTATTATACCACCATTCGGCCCAATGGAGGATCCTAGACCATTTCTTGGGTTCTTCTGCAACAAAGCATCCCAAGAATTGTTCAAGAGTCCTGTTGACCACTTCCGATTGCCCATCGGTTTGAGGGTGATAAGCAGTGCTATGCTTTAAAGTGGTGCCACTTAGTGTAAATAATTCAGTCCAGAACCTGCTTAGAAACAAAGGATCTCTATCTAAATGATAGAACGAGGGGATCCATGCAACTTATAGACAGTATGGGTGAAGACCTCAGCGATTTTTACTACTGAATAATGAGTTGGTAGGGGAGAGAAATGAGCTTGCTTGGATAATCTGTCAACCACCACTAGAATAGCTGTGTAACCATGAGAATTAGGAAGTCTTACTATGAAATCTATGCTTAAATCCTCCCAAATTTGTTGGGGAATTGGAATAGGTTGGAGAAGGCCTACAGGGGCTTGGGCATCATATTTGCATTGTTGAAAAATGAGGCATTCTTTGACAAATTGTCTAATGTCTGTTTTCATTTATGGCCAAATGAAAGTAGCACTGATTCTGGCTGTGGTTTTTTGTATACCTGCATGTCCTCCCAGCAGAGAAGCATGGCATTCCTGCATTACTTGTGCTCGTAGAGGTGATGCAGGGCTGAGCAGTAACTTCCTTTTGTACAACAAGAGTCCATCTCTAATCTCATATTCCGAAAAATAAGCTAAGCCTTGTTGAATCGTCCTATGTAGGTCTTGGTAAAATTTCTCTGTGGCATTCTCCAATTTTAATTGGACAACCAGATCACACTANTGATAAGCAGTGCTATGCTTTAAAGTGGTGCCACTGAGTGTAAATAATTCAGTCCAGAACCTGCTTAGAAACAAAGGATCTCTATCTAAATGATAGAACGAGGGGATCCATGCAACTTATAGACAGTATGGGTGAAGACCTCAGCGACTTTTATTGCTGAATAATGAGTTGGTAGGGGAGAGAAATGAGCTTGCTTGGATAATCTGTCAACCACCACTAGAATAGCTGTGTAACCATGAGAATTAGGAAGTCCCACTATGAAATCCATGCTTAAATACTCCCAAATTTGTTGGGGAATTGGAATAGGTTGGAGAAGGCCTGCAGGGGCTTGGGCATCATATTTGCATTGTTGACAAATCAGGCATTCTTTGACAAATTGTCTAATGTCTGTTTTCATTTGTGGCCAAATGAAAGTAGCACTGATTCTGGCTGTGGTTTTTTGTATACCTGCATGTCCTCCCAGCAAAGAAGCATGGCATTCCTTTATTACTTGTGCTCGTAGAGGTGATGTAGGGCTGAGCAGTAACTTCCTTTTGTACAACAAGAGTCCATCTCTAATCTCATATTCCGAAAAATCAACTAAGCCTTGTTGAATCGTCCTATGTAGGTCTTGGTAAAATTTCTCTGTGGCATTCTCCAATTTTAATTGGACAACCAGATCACACTACTGCTGTGAGAGTGCAAAGTAGTGGCCATATACTGCTTCAAGGTGGTTGTATTCCCTTCTAGACAAGGCATCTGCGACATTATTTTCCTTCCCCGGTTTGTACTCAATGGTGTATTGATATCCTAACAGTTTAGACAAATAATGTTGCTGTTCTGGAGTCTGGATCACTTGATCTAGCAGCTCTTTCAAACTTCTTTGGTCTGTTCGCACTATGAATCTTCTTCCCAAGATATATTGTCTCCATATTTTTACTGCCTCTATGATAGCATACAGCTCCCTCATATAGACTGAAGTTTGTTGCATTCTCATGGATAGTTTCTTGCTAAAATAAGCTAGGGGATGATGTTCCTGTAAAAGCACAGTGCCTATACCTCTATTGGAAGCATCCGTTTCGATGATAAAATTCATGGAAAAATTAGGCAGGGCTAAAACTGGGGCAGTAGTCATAGCTGCCTTTAATTCATCAAATGCTTGTTGGGCTTGTGGATGCCATGCAAAGGCTTCTTTCTTTAGCAAATCAGTCATGGGTGCTGCCACTATAGCATATCCTCGCACAAACTTTCTATAGTATCCAGTCAAACCTAAGAATCCCCGCAATTCTTTCACATTTTTTGGTACAGGCCATTCTAGGACAGCATTCACTTTTTGTTTGTCCATGCTAACCCCAGAAGCTGATATGACGTGGCCTAAATACTCTATACAAGTCTGAGCAAATGAGCACTTGCTCTTTTTTATGAGGAAACTGTTGTCTTTAATGGTTTGTAAGAGAAGCCTTAAGTGTTTGCTATGTTCTTGGAGATTAGAGCTATATATCAGGATATCATCAAAGAACACAGTCACAAATTTTCTGAGGTAAGGTTTTAAAATGAGGTTCATGTTAGCTTGAAATGTAGATGTAACGGCTGACTCTAATAAAAGAGTGAGTAGGCAGTGTGTAAAGCCAAGGTGGCTTGCTGACTATGCAAGCTGATTAGGTGAGAGTTAGTTACAGGAGTTAGTTGTTTTAGTTAAAGCCAATAACTGTAATTAGAGGATAAATAGGACTTGAAGGTTGGAAAGAGATATCATTCAGAATAATGAGAAGTTACTGAAAGTGTATTCTCTGATTTTTCAATCTCTCCTTTTTGGAAGTGAGGGTATCGATAAGGTTTCACATTGACAGGTTGGGAATTAGGAATTAGATGTATTTGATGGTCTAATGCTCTATATGGTGGGAGTGATTTTGGTTCTTTAAAGATATCCTCATATAAAGACAGTAACTCATTAATTTCAGAACTAGAGCAAGATGTAGGCAAGTCACTGACCTTGGTTTCTATGAGCATGTGAACATAGGCGTTGATCTGGTCTTTATTATGCAGTTTTCTCAATTGATGAAGAGGTAGCGGTTCTGACTTCCACTGCTTCTCTCCTTGTAGGTGAACAAATTTCTCTTCCCACTGGAATTTCATGAAAAGATTCTGATAATTCACCTCAATAGTTCCCAGTAATTTGAGCCATTGAACCCCAAGTATTACCTCTGCCCCTTGCACTGGAAGGACAAACAAATCAACTACGAATGAGTGTTTCTGAATTTTAATTGGTACCTCAGTACATACACCTTCACAGTTTAAGGTGTCTCCATTTCCCACCATGACTCCAAATTTCTTGTAAACATTTCCCACTGGAAGTTTCAGCAAATCCACCAATCTTGACTGTATGAAGTTGTGAGTACTGCCCCCATCTACTAGAATTTGAATTGAATTATTGCCAATTGCCCCAGTAAATCTCAGTGTTTGAGTCATTGGCATACCACCTGATAAGGCATGAAAACTAATGTGGGGAATATCACCATAACTGTTGCCCATTGTTCATCAGAATTGGTTTTGTTTTCTGAGTCCTCCATTACTTCTTGGCTAACTTCTGGAGCATCCGAAGAAATCAGCAAGTGGATGAAACTTTAACATCGATGGCCTGGTTTGAATTGTTCATCACAATAGTAGCAGAGATTTTTTTCTCTTCTAGCTTGCATTTCACTCTGTGTTATCCTCTTGAAGGGTGGTTTGTATGCATGCCTAGGGTTGGAATTAAAATTGGAGGAGCTAGCTGAGGATTTGGTGACCCCACTAAAGGGCTGTTGCAACATGGCAGGTGATGTGTGGCTATAATTTGATTTGTGTGTAGTAGTCTGGGAAGTAGGTTGCAGTGAAACTTTTGGTTGATAAAAGGAATATGGGTTAGAATTCTGGTTTAAGGATTGAAATTTGGTTTCATACAGCTTAGCATAGGTATAAGCTTTGGTTAGGTTTATGGGTTGCAATAAAACTACTTCATGTTTAATTTCAGGCTTAAGACTCGAAATAAAGCAGCTCAGTAGAAATGAATCCGGAAGGCCATGAATCTTGAGGGAAAGATTTTCAAAAGCTTCTTGGTACTCCATGATAGAGCCAGTTTGACAAAGTTTGGCTAATTGTCCTTGAGAATCTTCTAATTCCAATGGTTCGAACCTAGTTTCTAAGGTTTTCAAGAATTCAGACCAAGTAGAAATAAAGCCATTCTTATGGACCCATTGGTACCATGCTAGCGCTTTTCCATCTAAGTAAAAATATGCTATTTTCATTCTATGATCTTCGGGTGTTCCATGAAACTCAAAAAATTGTTGAATCTTAAAAATCCAGCCATTAGGATCACCTCCTTCAAATTTGGGCACATCAATTTTTAAAGGTTTTGAGCCAAAATTGGGAATTCTTATCGAGCCATCACTCTCTTGATGAGCTCCTAGTGATGAATTGCCCAACGTCTCCATTCCTCGATTCTGCCTCATCTCCGTCTTGATCGTCTTGAGTTCCTCCATAATTGCAGCGATGCCTTCTTGAAGCTGACCAATTGCAACCTCATTGCTGTCGAGTCTCTCTCTGGTGTTTGCTGCCATTGTTGACTCTCAATGAAAGCACCAATTGATGCAAACCAGAGAGAAAGATGAAGAAATGAAAGAGAGAAAGAGTAGGGCGAGAGAGAAAAATCAGAGAATACACTTTCAGTAACTTCTCATTATTTTGAATAATATCTCTTTCCAACCTTCAAGTCCTATTTATCCTCTAATTACAGTTATTGGCTTTAACTAAAACAACTAACTCCTGTAACTAACTCTCACCTAATTAGCTTGCATAGTCAGCAAGCCACCTTGGCTTTACACACTACCTACTCACTCTTTTATTAGAGTCAGCCGTTACATCAGATGATGTTGATGGCCACTTGCAAACCATTTAATTCCACTCTTTCTAATTCCAAAACTACATCAGGCACTTTCGGTTCCATTTCTTGATTTTTCAATTTCCTTCCCTTTGTTCTTTTTTGGCATGGCACCAGTGTGCAATCAAGACCATAGTTCTGTCTTCATTTTAAGGATTCACACCTATAAATACTACATGTTTTCTACCCAAATCTAATTAAATAGATAAAGTCTGTAAAATAATATAGGCTCAGGAGTTTGGTTAGCTTAGAGGAGATTTTATATTAAAATGTTTGTATTATTGTGTAATTAAACAAATTAAATAACATAAACTTACCAATCTCAACCTATATTATTATTAATTATTGGTCTAATTGCACTTTTTCACATTAACTTTGTAGTCTAATTATTTTTAAATGTAGAGCAACAATTCTCAATATATTCCTTTCAGGTGTGGTTAGTTACGTTCCACTTATGATACTATAATGGACATGAACCTACTTAATTTTTTTTTTTTTATGTAATCAATATATTTCCCCCCTCTTATACTTAAAAGTGTAAGCATATTTGTTCTTTAATGAGTGTTTAGTTCATCAAGAGCGACCTTCTCCTCAAAACAATTCAAGAAGTCCAAGTCTCCCATGTGAAACAAGAATAGTTCTTGAGTCAAGCTAGCTGCACTTTCTTCTCCTTTTAAGTTATATATATATATATATATATATATAAATCTTTTTTTTAAAATCTATTCTCTCTTTTTTCGTTTCTATTTATCAATACATATGTAAACTGAAAATCTTAATAGTTCAAAGTTGAAAGCTACGACTATGCTTTGTCTTTTTCTTTCTCCCTAGCTACCATCCCACTTTCTAACCGCAAACCATTCAAATTGTTTTGATGGAATAGCACTCGGGCATGCTACACGCATATCCTTCACTTTTCTGTCTTTTTTTCTTTCCCAATTCCACTTTTTNGGCATGCTACACGCATATCCTTCACTTTTCTGTCTTTTTTTCTTTCCCTATTCCACTTTTTTTTCTTTTTGGTATCTTGTTTCTTTCTATTAATCATCATATCTATGTAGTGAACTCTATTGTAAGATTTCACGTACCTTCAAACCAATTGGTGAACAAGTTATTTAAGTATAGTCATCTCTTAATCAATGCATCAAAGAATTCTTAGCATCCATCTATTGCATGTTATAATAATAAGCATTAGAAAGTACAATCTATATTGCAAAGCTTCAGGGATTTTATATATCATCTCTTTCCATTAATTTTTGAGGTGGATATGTTTCTCTTTCTCATTTTTTTTATAATGATATAATTTCTCTAAGTTACTATTTTTTTAAAAGGTGGAATATTGAAGACTAGAGTAATAGCTCAAGTGGTCATGTATCTAGTCTGTAAAGTTTTGAATATGCTTTTGCTTCTTAATTAGCTATAAATATTGTTAGTTAAAATTCTACACCATGCACTTTCAAACTTGCAAAATCTGAAGAGAAGGAAAAGCTTTGAACTTTGAACTTGTAAACTAGTTATGCGGTGGTTACAGTTTTTATATCCAATCCTTCTCCACTTGTTCCTTTTTCATTTTCTTTCTTATTGTTCTTCTTCGGTGACATTGTGCAACCATGACCAAAGCTCTGCCTTGCTTCTTTTCAAGAACTCATTCTCTCTTCATAGTTCAGCTTCTGAAGATTGTGATGGATTTCAATCTTCTTATCCTAAGACAGCATCATGGGAAAATGGTACTGATTGCTGCTTGTGGGATGGGGTGAGTTGCGACACCATCTCCGGCTACGTGATTGGCCTTGACCTCAGCTGTAGTTGGCTTCAAGGTAGATTTCATCAAAACAGCACCCTCTTCCAACTTACTCATCTTCAAACACTCAACCTTGCTCACAATGATTTCAATTGGTCTCCAATGCCTTCTCACTTTGGTGAGCTTGGGACTCTTAGATATCTAAACTTATCTTACTCTGAATTTGTTGGCGAAATTCCTTCTAAAATGGCACAGCTGTCCAAATTGGTCTCACTTGATCTCTCTAAGAATGACTTAGATGAAAGAAGTTTGAGATTTGAGCCATCCCCATGGAAAAATTTCATTCAAAATGCAACAGATTTAAGGGAGCTTGTTTTAGATCTCGTAGATATGTCTTTCATTAAACCAAGCTCTTTGTCGTTGCTGATGAATCTGTCATCTTCTTTGGTCTCTCTTTCTCTTTCTTATACGGGATTGTAGGGAAATTTGTCAGATAACATTCTTTGTTTACCAAATCTTCAAAAGCTTAGTCTGTTAGAGAATCAAGATCTCAAAGTTCAACTTCCAAAGTCTAACTGGAGCACTTCTGCCAGGTACTTGGGTCTCATTGGAACAAAATCCTTAGGAGGAAATCTGCCTGATTCCATTGGCCATTTAAGGTCTCTTAAGTATTTGTGTCTTTCTAATTTCGAATTGCCAGGAATCATTCCACTATCTTTTGGGAACCTCACTCAGCTAACTAATTTGTATCTACCTGCTTGCAAATTGCAAGCACCGATTCCACATCCTTTTTGAACCTCTCACAGCTAACTCATTTGGACCTTAGCTTCAACCATCTCAATGGTCAAATCCTATTATCACTGTCTAACTTTCAACGTCTCACTTACATTGATCTTTCAAACAATAATTTGAGTGGTCGAATAGTAGATATGTTTGACCTTGTTAATCTTACTTTCTTAGTACTTTCATCAAATAATTTAAGTGGTCATGTGGAATTTCACCAATTTTCAAAGCTAAAACATTTGCAATACTTGGATCTTTTTGATAACAAATTTTCTTTCAATTAGCTTTGATGATTGTGCCAACTACACAATTTCCAACTTTGATTTTTTATTATTATCTTCTTGTAATATCAATAGTACTTTCCCTGAATTCTTAGCACAACTTAAAAATATGGAAGAATTAGATCTTTCTAATAACAAAATTCGTGGAACAGTTCCCAAATGGTTGAATGATGCAGAAAAATATTTCTTGTGGCCTTTGAACCTTTCTCATAATTTTTTGACATCAGCTCATCATCTCTCAAGGATGAAGTACATAGAATATATCGATCTTAGCTATAAATTTTTGCAAGGAGATCTTCCAATTCCACCCTCTAGGACACTTTTCTTTTCTGTCTCAAATAACAAATTAACAGCAGATATCTCTTCAAAAATTTGTAATGCAAGCTCATTGGAAGTACTCAACTTGTCTCACAACAACTTGAAACACCACATTTCACAATGCCTTGGAAACATCCCATACCTTTCAGTTTTGGATCTACAAATGAACCATCTTTCTGGAACTATACCAAGAAACTTTTCTAAGGAAAATAGTTTAAAGACCCTGAATTTCAATGACAACCAACTGGAGGGACCCTTGCCTCAATCTTTGGCTCAATGCAAACAACTGCAAGTTTTGGATCTTGGAGAGAACAACATAGAGGATATATTTCCCAGTTGGCTTGATGCTCTTTCTGAGTTGCAGGTACTCATTTTACGAGCTAATAAGTTCTATGGTATCATTCCAAGATTCAAAACCAAGCATCACATTTCCAAGCTAAGGCTTTTTGACGTGTCCAACAATTCTTTCATTAGTCCTTTGCCAACAGCATACATAAAAAACTTTAAAGGAATGATGAACGTGGACAAAGGTACAAGTGGTATACAATATATGGGATACAATTCATTATATTTTGATTCTGTGGTGGTCACAATGAAAGGGTTTTCAAGAGAGCTAGAGAGGATTTTAACTATTTTCACAACCATTGATTTATCAAATGACTTGTTTGAGGGAGAAATTATAAAAGTAATTGGTGAGCTCAATTCACTCAAAGGGCTTAACCTTGCACATAATAGAATCAATGATACCATTCCTTAATCATTGGGAAATTTGATAAGCTTAGAATGGTTAGATCTGTCATCAAACAAGCTCAAAGGTGAGATTCCTATGGCATTGACCAATCTGACCTTTCTTTCATGGCTAAACCTTTCCCAAAACCAAACATGTGGGAATTATTCCTCGCGGTAAGCAATTTGATACATTTTCAAATGACTCCTATGAGGGAAATCCAGGGCTATGTGGAATTCCATTGTCCAAGACATGCAGCAGTGGTGAAGGAAAATAACCTGTTTCTTCACCAAACTTGCTCCGTGAAGAAGAGGAATCTGGATTTGGTTGGAAAGCTGTAGCATTGGGATATGGATGTGGGATGGTATTTGGAATGCTCTAGGGATATGTTGTGTTCACAACTGGAGAACCTAAATGGCTTGTAATAATTTTCGGAGGTGAAACAAATAAAATGGTGAGAAGAAGGATCAGGAACAGGCCCCATGCAAATCGCAGAAGAAGAAATTAATCAGTACGCAAATAACATTAGATTTGATTTTTTTTTCCTTTATTTTTCAGTTTTCTCTTTTTGTCTAAAGCATTTTGTCTCAATATTTGGCCATCTTCTGATTCTGATGGGAATGTAATTTCAATTTCCCAAGTGATTTTTTGTCAAATGTCTATGTTGTAATTAGCAAATGAGACATGAAACTCATGCATTCGATGATTCATCGTTCTACTAGTCTTCAGAGTACAAGTTAATATATAACAAGAATTTGTCAAATTCCCCATCCAAACACAACCTAAATACATTGAGTCCCAAATATCTAACAATTTCAATATATAGTAATAGAAACAATATATTCAGTCTCAAATATATAACAATTGACATCATCAAGTAGATATAATTATATAAATACATTCAGTTTCGAAAATATATAACAATTCATTATCAACTTTTCTAATAATTACATTCACAAATTGAAGAGAAAAGTAGAAAAGCAACCGAAAGGAGTGTAGCTGCAGAACCAAAGATAGAGAGAACCGAGCAGTAGCAAACTGAAGTGAAAATAATACGAAGTGTACACAAGAAGTATCCACAAAGAGAAGTATCATATCTCAGCTTTGAAAGTCCTTAGTTAGTGAGCTTAAGCACTTTGCACTCGGCACTGTGCAGCAGCTAATTGAATCAGAGAAAGAGAGCCCTTCACCACACGTAGCAATCAATCTTCAACAATCGAATTCAAAAAGCAGTCAGGGAGTCACCCAGCAATTTCCTTCTCTCTCAGTCTCATCGCGATTCGCATCTGACATTAGATTCTCAATCTCATTCATTGGAAGCCCTTGCCAAAGGCTATGCGTGTGTGTGTTTTTTTTTTTNTTAATATCTTTATTTTTTTTTGATACTTTTAATTACGACTTTGAATTCGAATATATAATTTACAAGCTTTGAAGACAACATCAATATCACTTAGCTACAAATTGTTTGGTTAATATCTTTATGTTTAGAAAAATAGATAATCAATATTTATGTTTAGATATGTTATTTGAAAAGTGATTTTATATAATGTCTTGTTATTTCAATTGTTGTGTGTTTTTTTGTTAAGAAAATATTTTTCATAGCACATATCTTTTAAACATGCTTGAATTTCACCCCAAACTAAGTTTTCACGCCATCAAAATCGAGTTTCACCTTTAATATCATGTTTTGGCTGAAGCAAGTGATTTGGATTAGATTCTGAGCAAAATTGATTATGGGTAGAATTGGATTTGGGGAGAGTTCTTTTTTATTTGAAAGAATTGATTTTGATAGAATAATGGTTATGCTAAGATAAGTTTTTTAAAATTTATTGTGCAAGGTTAGTTTTAGTTTAAATTAGGTAAAATTGGGCGAAATGCAACTTTGAGTGGCTTCTTACAAAACCTTAGGGTGTGTTTGAAAGTATTTTCTTTTTTAAAAAAATAATTTTTGAAAACAGTCATCTCTTATTTTTATTTTCTTGTTTTTAGAACAATTTTATGAGAAGAAAATTTTAAAACATGTTTTTAAAAACAACTCTATCAAACAAGTTTTTTTATTTTCAAAAACAAAAACCAGTTTTTAAAAATAAAAATCAAACAGACCCTTAGCTTTGCGGATCCTTAAAAAAGATAAATTGTGTATCTTGGTTTGCCGAACGTCTCTAAACGGCTCAAAATTTGGTCTGGACACCGTAGAACTGATTCTGCAGTTTTCCCAAACATGTGCTTTTGGCCAAACCCAAATCTGCACTTTTAGATGTTGAAGAGTGAAGTTACTTGTTTACCCTCACTTTTAGATATTTTACTTGGATTTTGGAGATATTTATACCATTTATGGTAATTTTACACAAAACTTACTTTTTCTAACTTTAATTTAAACAAAAATCAACCTTGCAAAATTAATTTTAAATAACACATTTAAACATATACCAAAATAATTATTTCAAACTCAATTCTCCCCAAACTCATTTATGTGCATAATCTAATGCAAACATGCAAATTTGGGTTGAAGAGAAACAGGCCCAAGTCCAGCACCCCTAACCTACTTGGAAAAGAAATTTACACTTTACATTTTTAACTGAACTCACTTAACTTTTTTTTAAGTGGCCCAAATTCAATTAGAGCTTGCAATATTTAGAAATGGTGAGTATTTGACATGTAGAGTTAGTAATCTTCAAAATTTCAGTAACAATTCTATTTCAGGATAGACACTTTAAATATAAAAGTATCAGGGATTTTATCATATTATATATGTATGTCATACTATAATAACGTGACAAGGATTATACAATTTTTATTTTTTATTTGATATAAAATTAATTTATTTTATTTTTTCAAACAAACTTAAAAACAGTTAATTTGTACACGTATCATTCACATATTGACTATTCTTATGTAGTATGACATACAACAAAATATCTAAAAAATGTCCTAAAAGTATATATTATCTTTAGACTTAGAATAGACTTGTATTTGTGAATATTTGTCTATTCCTAAGTCACTAGGTATTGTTTTGATCATTTATAGGAGGTGAGATATTTAAACCTTTTCTTGGTTATAAACAAAAAAAATTGTACCATCATGTAGTTAAAATATTTGTCTGTTCTTAATTATGACTTTCATAAAATGCTCAACATGTAGAAGGGAATCATACTATTGATCACAAAGATAAGATTACATCGAGATCATCTTATTTGTATTTGCTATATATATAGGTAAAGCTAAGCAAGATAAATGGAAAAATGACTACGGTCCTTATATGGATGTTGAGACTTTTTATATAGTTTTTGGATAGCAAAATTCATATATTTATGTGAAGGGATGCTTTGAAAATATTTATTTTTAAGGTGAATACTATGCTACCTTTGTATTGAATTTATAAGTAAAATTCAAAAAAANAAAAAAAAAAAAAAAAAAAAAGATAAATGTAAAATTAGCCTAAAATAAGTTAGGTGACATTAATTTATTCTTTATTTAATTCAACAGAAAAACCTGCTCGTAGGAAATAACATGTATTTTGTACAACTCGATACCAAAAGCCCAGTAGCTCACTACTGCAAAACAGAGATACAAATTCTGCGGGCTGTTTGGTATATAAATATCCACAAAATTGGAAGCTATAATCTAAAACCATTTCAATATTCTTATATACAATTCAAGATGTTAAAGAGTAACTCCCGAGTGTAGTTTAATATACGCATCAAATTGTGCTTTTATCCAAAAATTAAAGTAGAACTAGAAAAGTAAAGGAAGGGAACAAGGAAAGGCATTTATAGACGCAGAGCAAGCAACAAGGCATCTCTGTTCATACTCTGGCTGCTCCATTTGTGCCAGAGAGCTCAACTTCAGCTGGCTTTTTAAGATGATCACCATCGTTTTCCCCCTTGCAGGAGCAGTAGCAAGCGTATAGTATGAGCTGAATAAGACCAGATATTGCTCCAATACCGTTGCTAATCTGCAACAATATACATCAAAGGTAACAATGGGTTTCAATTTACTTAATTACTGATAGAGGATAACAGATTGGAAAGGCAAGTTAATTACCAGGACATAGATGTCAAAGGGGTGGATAAGGGCATATGTTGTCCAGCACACACCATTGCAGAAGTTAGCCACCGAGAGCCAAAAGGGCATATACTTCACACTCTTTGTTTTTATAACTTTTGCCTATTTACCATACCAAGATCAGTGGCAATGAAATTAATTTAGAAGATAATTTCAGTGAAAAGTGTGTATGACATAGTAGAAATAGTGGATAGATACAAAAGCATACCATGATTGTAAGCGGAGAAGCATACATCATGATATTGAAGACATCGCAAAGAATACCAACCACCAATGACCTTTTGCGAGTGCCATGCAATGCTAGCATCGTTATCAGAACAATGGCAAGCATGAAAATAATCTCAGCGACAAGCCAAAGCAGTACCTTTTTCTGGAGAAATTAGGAAGAAATAACATGAATGGCTACATTGTAAAATAATGCCCTTAATAACCAACATGTCACCATGGTATAAGATGTGGCATATAATATTTGCATTGACCAAAGATTCACAATTATCACAAACATATTGGTACTTATCCAAGTGTATTATAGCATACACTTGCAAAGCCCACTACATGCATGTTTTGAAGTTAGTCATGTTATTCGAAATATTTTTGGCATATAAGTTACATCTTGCAGTTTGAATCTAAAGTACCCGTTACAAGTGCATGCCTGGTGAAGCATAAATTAATTAAAAGGATTTGCATGGAATTAAAACGGTTTTTTTTCTCTGTTCATACTTGAACTTTAAAATGCATTGTTGAACTCACCATTGGTTTTCAGGTATTAGGAAATGCCTTTATTACTATGGACCACCTTCCAAGTAAGCACTTATAGAAGTGTATCACTAAGGTGATAAAAGTGGATAAGGATTTAAATAAAATCATAGAAAATGCTAGGTTTAAGTCATCATTACAATTTCCAAGATAATTATAAGTGGGTATAAATTATAATGCACATATATTCCTATAGATTGTATTAATTAGCATGTTATTAAGGTATTATAATTAAAATGTGCATAATCAGCAAGTACAATAATATTAGTGGTCAAGGAGGAAGCATACGTACCCTTCCCTTGTTGGTGGCATAGATATAAAATATGGTAAGGTAGACAAATTCGAATACAAGTCCAACACTGTTGATGGTGACAACAAGAAGGCTGTTTGGATGGATAAAAGGCAGACCATAGAACACCCAAAATGCACAGTTCAGCACTGTTGCAATATAAGGATCTGGCTTGAACTCCTCCACTGCCTTATTCTTAATAATTCGATAAAAAGTTGGACTGAAAAATACCAAGAAAAAAATGAAAAAAAAAAGTGTATTACACGGCAATAAACTCTAGCAAACAAAACAAAATTAAATTAATTGCTTGTCTTTTAATGGCAACCATTATGGTGAAGCTTCTTTTGAGATTTGTGTGTTATCATGGAAAACAGAAACCCCTTTAATAAGAAAAATATATGGCGCAAAGCGCAGAGGAACAAGAGAGATTACGCTGGGGAGAAAAACAAGCCGAAGGAGATGACATTCCCTGCACAAGAAGCCAACACCTAGAAGTTAGAAAATCTCTGATTTAAAGTTTTACAGAATCAAATTTCAACATCAAATGAATCAAACAAACAGTTGCATAGTAAAAGATTCACAGTTCACAGATTAAGCGAAATATCATATCATATCATCAAGCTCTGAACATCTTAACATCTTGAAAACAAAGAGAAACAAGATCAAATCCAAAACATGCCAAAATTTAACACGACAGAGAACGAAGCACAAACCGATAATGCCAACAACGTTACGAGCTAGTGCGGCGCTCACCATCTTCGAAGATCTTCTTCAAAATTACAAAAAAAAAAAAAANAAAAAAAAAAAAAAAAAATGCTGGAGAGATAGAGAAAGTGAGAAAAGTAAACAATCACAGAATGTGCGTGAACTCTGAAACAGGAAACGACTGTACACACTTAAATACCAAAAAAATAAAATTAAAAAAGAGATAAGTACTACCAGCTATACCTTCTTTATAGAGAATAACACACAAACGTGTCCCGCACTGTAATATATTTGCCGTAAAACCACCAAAGTTCTCCTGTATGGCTTTGATTTTAATTCTCATGCTTTGAAAAATAGGAGAATCCTAGTCAGCATCAAGTCAATCTTTATCTTAGAAATTGAGCCATTATGTTTCCAAAAGGATTTGGTTTCGTTTTCCTTACCAACTAAAATTAGGATTTAATGTGAATTTTAAAAAAAGTTATTGGGATTAATCCTGGTTAATTAGTGAATGTATCTTGGGTTGGGTAGTTAGGATTTAATGTGAATTTTGAAAAAAAATTATTGGGAATCCTTTTTAATTAGTGAGTGTCTCTTGGGTTGGGTGGTTAGGATTTAATGTGAATTTTGAAAAAATTATTAGGAATCCTTGTTAATTAGGGAGTGTATCTTGGGTTGGGGATAGAGACTGGTTGCATGAAGGAATCTAATAAAATTCCAATCTAACTACAAATCCTGCCCTCTTCTGCAAGTACGACAATGAAAAGATAAATTGACAAGTAAATCCCTCGTTACAAATACATTACAATGCTTAAGGCTCCAAGATGGTAGGATAAAAGGGAGAAATCCTACACACAATGATAGTAGAAAAAGGAGAATTACACTCGATTATAAGGTGATAAATTTTGAGTTTTATTTATTTTTTTGTTCTATAAAATAATACAATGGAATTTTGACTTAAAGCTTCTTAATTATACCCCGATTACGAGGGGATTATTCTTGAGTCTTGTTTTCTTTGTGTTTTTCGAAGACTAGGGTATCATTTTTCTCTATTTGCATAGATAATAAGAAAAAGAAAAAGAAAAAGTAAAAATGAGATAACATATGTTACATAAAAAAAAGAACGTGATAGAGTGAAGGAAAAAGTATTTTGTACAATCTAAAATACCTAAATAGCATTTCAAGTATCAAACAACTTTGTAGTTTAGTGATACTGATTGAAATTGTTCTTAAGTTTGTGAGTTCTATGTTTAAATTTAAAATTGTAACTAAAAGTACTACAAAAAAAAAAAATAACATTTCTACCCGCTAAGTATTCCTAGTTAATTATCAACTCATTTACAATTATATTTTCGTCAATGTCTGATTTAAGGTTATCTAAATATATTGGGTTATGGAGATAGTCTTGAGTTCTTGTTTAAGGAACTGTATTCCTAGTTAATTATCTACTCATTTACAATTATATTTTCAGCAATGTCTGATTTAAGGTTATCTATATATATTGGGTTATGGAGATAGTCTTGAGTTCTTGTTTAAGGAACTGATTTAATCCAATTAAATTGATCAGTTTTACATAATTAAAGCATTATTGTTTCAATTTTTGGTTCTTAATTTTGTGAAACAAAAAATGGTTGGTATCTGCTTCGTACAAATTAGGAAAAGACACATTGGCCCAGTCTCAAACATTCATATGCAACAAATTTGTTTTTTATATGAAAATGGCTGAAAGATGAAACCTATAAAAAGTGGAACTGCACCTTTGTTTGAAATACGTGTGGCACCATAGCCCTCCATATGTATGTGGGTGTTTTTTATTTTTAATTTATTTATAAGAAACATTATAAATTTAATGTTAAAGATGATAANAAAAAAAAAAAAAACATTTCTAGCCGCTAAGTATTCCTAGTTAATTATCAACTCATTTACAATTATATTTTCGCCAATGTCTGATTTAAGGTTATCTATATATATTGGGTTAAAGAGATAGTCTTGAGTTCTTGTTTAAGGAACTGATTTAATCCAATTAAATTGATCAGTTTTACAAAATTAAAGCATTATTGTTTCAATTTTTGGTTCTTAATTTTGTGAAACAAAAAATGGTTGGTATCTCCTTCGTACAAATTAGGAAAAGACACATTGGCCCACTCTCAAACATTCATGTGCAACAAATTTGTCTTTTATATGGAAATGGTTGAAAGATGAAACCTATAAAAAGTGGAACTGCACCTTTGTTTGAAATACGTGTGGCGCCATACCCCTCCATATGTAGGTGGGTGTTTTTTTTATTTATTTATTTATAAGAAACATTATAAATTTAATGTTAAAGATGATAAAAAAGTTAATTATGATAATATTGGAAATAACTGAAAGTACAATATATTCTGAAATTTATAATATATCATTGTCATTATTTTCTATTTTTGAGTGAAAATAAACGAGAAGAATAATTTTTAATGTNTCACTCTAAATTTTTTTTTTTTTATAATTTTGATTATGACTTTAAATTTTAACACAAAACTTGTCAAAATAATTTTTATACTATCGATTACGTGTCCTTTGGTAAAATCACCTTATTAAGATGAGCAAAATTGAACTTAATTTATTCTAAACTTTGACCAACTTGTCATTATTTTTAATAAGATATTCATTCATGATCTAAATTGAATTCTTTAAAAATTGTCAAAGTAAGTAACAATACTTGAATATAAACATATACAAAACAACTAGTTTAAAAATCTCCCAAAAAAATTTAGGTATGTGGTAAAGAAAAATTCCTACTTTTTTATAGAAAATTTTATATAATTAGAGTTTAATCGTAGCTAAATTTTACATTGCGCCATGCAAGATTTTTTTATTTTTTTTGACTCTGCACAAGTTTAAGCCCACATTTTAATCTCCATTTTTTTTTTATATACCTAACTAAAAAATTTAGCTCTAATTATTTAATATATATAAGCTTATAATTAATGGCTATCTATCAAAGCTTACTCGAAACGGAGATATATACGTCGGTGTAGGATTTCAACTGCTTTCATTTTGCTTTTGACTTAAAATGCTGAATGCCACACGAATTCAATAATGGTTTTGGAAAAAAGCTAGCCAGCGGTGCTCGTTGATTTTACACATAACTGATCTACTACCCTATTTCCTAAGATCCAAGCATTTCTTACCAGTTGCTGTTGGTGTGTAAATTATAAAACATCCATAAACACCAACTCTTTGAAAGCTATGTATCACAACCTCTATCTCTATATAAAAACAAGAATAGAAGGTTAATTTTTTGCTTTTATTTGTTCATCTGTCAAGTAATGTCCCTTTGCATATTTCTCTAGCTATATGGAGTTAGTGTCTTTTCTACTTCAAATAAAGTTGGGAATAATGCATATTTCTCTACCTATATAACTTTCTTCCAACCGTATAATGTGACCATTTCTTTGATGTTAATGAATTTTATCTTATCCCCCCCTCTTCTTTTCTCTTAAAAAAAATAAAGAAAGAGTGCGTTGAAGAATAAAGCACAAACCTGGTAGGTGAAAGGTTTATAACCTTTAGTTAGCCGAAGGTGTCACCCTTGCTTGCCGATGCAGAGGTTACGCCGGCAGAATAGATATACATTTGAAATTGAGTTTTTGTGCAAGTGTTATTATCTGGGGATGATGTTAAGAATTGATAGATAACCATTGCAAACATAATTTACTTAGATTGGAGAAAATTTAATCACAAATGTAAACGAAGCAATATGCGAATAGGAGTGAAAGGAGCCTCTAATTATTATTGTAAGGAACGTGAGGATTCTCATGATAGCTAGTGGGATCGATGCTAGCTAACAATTGCTGGCTTACGTAGAAAAGGAAAGAGCATTATAAATTATAAGGGAATCCAAGCTTGGTTGCTGCTAAGTTTTTGGTAATGGACTCTAGTGGGTGTGGTTTTCAATTAAAAACTTAGCTAAGGGAAGTGGTAGAACTGTGTGGTATATATATTCTAAATGTGTGGAAGGTTGTAATTATAGTTGAGGATGACTCTGCTTTGGTGGTTGCTCACATTGATTAAGATTCAAGAAGAATCATGAAGGGAAAATTAATGTCAATTTGACATTTGGTATATAACATTATCAGCAGGGGAATTGATGGTCTAAAAGGAATGGAACGTGAAAAATGCACGCGTCCAGATTCTAGAAGGTACAAAACAAGAACATGCATGATAGAGACTTTAAATATTTGTCTTTCAGTGGTAATTTGTTCTAAAATTTAATTATAACCTTTTTTTATGATATAAATGTGCAGCTTCAACAGTGGCATGTGATATTTATTAGCAATTTACATGCGAAATTAGGATATCTCACATATGATATAATTCGAAAATGCATTTAACATTATAACTTCACTTCAGATACAATTAATGTAACAAAAACGTGTATCCTATGTAATCTGTCTATATATAAGAATTTCAACAAACAATAATTTTAGGACAATATAGTCAATATACAAAAAATATTTTTAATAATTATAATAGATGCTGGTTAAATATTCATTATAGTCTAGAACTGTATGTCATTAATATTTTATATATATCCACACAAAATTAAATTTGTTCATTCAATTTAAGATAATTTTTGTAGGGTATATCTTTGATTGATGGCCATAAATGTATTTTTTTTTAAAATTTTGTTCACTAGAAAATAGGCCAAAGAGTTAGTTCCCAAGCACAATTTTCTTCCNTATCTTTGATTGATGGCCATAAATGTATTTTTTTAAAAAAATTTGTTCACTAGAAAATAGGCCAAAGAGTTAGTTCCCAAGCACAATTTTTTTTCCTATCCTTCCCATCTATATCTTATTTATATGTAAGATTGTTGCTAAATCCAGTTATTTTTTCCTTCTTTTTTTCTTTTGTAAAATCATAGGTAATGCACACACTACTATAGCCAAGTACCTTACCCTTGAGACCCTCTCTCCCTCTTACTAAGTTCACTTATTTATTTCTCTTATTGAAACATTATTTTGGCCATGATGTGATTTTCCTTTTTTTTTTTTTTTGTATTTTACGTAAGAAATTGATTGCTTTGTAAAAAATTGAAAAAGTTATTGTCGTCCATAAACTCATGATTGAATGGATAATTGTAGTGAGATGCATAAAAGTATTCTTGGAAGTTTGGGCTTTAATTAAGGAAGAAGATGACTGACAGTCATATTTCTTCCCATCTATTTAAATCTAGATATGTATACGGTGTAAATATGGTCAAATAAAAATTATCTAGTTTAATATAAAATAAAATAAAAATATTTTTGACCATCAACCCATGGTTAAACCATGGTAAAAAATAGGTTATTTTGTAAGCACCGTAAAATGGTTTTAACAGTCAAATGGGGTGAACTGTAATTTAGAGCTGAGAATGGAGTGGAGTATCATTTCAACAAACCTCCTCACAAAGAATTTATTTAGAAATTGATAGTGTGCTTCTAGCTCATGCACATTTATTAGCCTTAAACTAATAGAACATCACAAGACTAGGGATCCTATTAGATAAATATTCTTTATAGTTTCCTTTCATAAAGTAATTGACTCCTTGATAGTTTAGTTCTATCGCTCTATCCATAACTAATCCAATTAAAATGTTAAGGAATAGTGCACAATTATCCAGATTCTCACTAATTATCTGATAAATTATCTCTTTATAGTGGGTCACCTTAGTTTCATAGAGACGTAGTTAACATTCTCCCACTTGGCCCATGTGATTTACTAGACAATGACAAACCTTAGTGAGCGTAATTTCTCTTTTTTTCAAAAAAAAAATAAAAATTGAAATCCTCTTTTGATAAGACTTCAAATTTGAAATCCCACTTATAGTTATAAATCATCTTAACAAAATAAGAATTAAAAGAAAAAATTCACTCCTAAACTACTACTTTAACCAATATATATGTCTCATATGGCACATTGTTAAAATGAGTAAATAATGTATAAATCTCTCCATAAAAATTCTCTGCTTAACTTTTTATTTGTTTATTTTTTACTCGGCTCTGGGTGTTTTGATAATGCAGAAAATGGTTTACCATGCAAAAATTTTAGTGTAATTTGACAAGAAACCTTATCAAGAAAGAACTTTATTTCTTATTGCTTGATAGTTGAATAATTCATTCATTAAGGAAACAAGATTACAGATTTGCGTCAGCTTGCCTAAGTTTAGTATGAGACCTTGTAGTACATTTATTTCAGCTTTGATGCATTCAGAAACATGAAATGGTAAGTTTTTAGTTTGGACTCCAATTATAGATCTGCCTTAGTTATTAAATTAAGCAAGCGCAACTACTGCCTTCTGTGTATTTGGTGAAAAACAACTACAATTGCTGCATGCACTAAGGTTCCGTGCTTGCTAGCTTTTAATTTGGTATTAAAATGAACATAGGCCACTTGAGCATATGGTTAGGGGTAAGGTTTCAGCAGAAGTCTTAGAAATTGAAATAAAAATGAGTTTTAATAAATGAAAATAAAAAAATATTTTCAAAAGCAAATATGCCCTTTGTTTCAACTTTTACTAAGGTGAAAAAAGAAGAAGAAGATAATTTCAATTTAATGAGATATTTTCCCTTGGGTTCATTAATCACATATTATAATAGAATGATCATCAATTTTATTTTTATTTTGATCATTAGATAGATATAGCTAAATTTTTTAGTTAAAGATATAAGAAAATGAGAATTCGAGCATAGGACTTCAATTTTTTTAAATATCTCCAAATCAATTGTACTATGTGAACGCATAAATTTATTATATGTTAACAATCACACTTCATAACACAATAACCACTCCCTATGAGCCAAAGTAGAAATATTTTTGTTGTCTATCATTAAATTGAAATTGTCCCCAAAAAGAAATGAACATAAAAATTAAAGCAATATTTATATTTTATTTACAAAAGTTATCATATTATATATGTCTAGCGACAACAGAACCTTCTCTGTTTATCAGCATTTGGAAAGAAGCCTGTAACTGTGTCTGCTTATATAGACTTGTCTCTTTATCACCTCTGATGGATTTCTTGTTTACAGTTTTATGATAATAACTATTTGTTATTAAGCTCCCCATTCCTCTGAAGTAATTTTTCTTTCTCTTGATTGACATATCTGAAATGAATGCTTGTAATCTATTTGTTTCTTTTCCCCAAAGAAAGAAGAAAAAAAAAATAAGAAAGACTATTTTTAGGCAAAATGATGAAAATAATGCAACAAAAAAAAAAAATTACCTAAATGGGTTACTGTTTAAAGTATTTACTAAAATGGATATCTTATAAATATTTTAATAAGGCACCATGAGACAAAATGGGACATGCTATTTCAGACATAACATTTTCTTTTAAGATCTGCTACATTGAAGTAGCGGATCCCAGTATGTAGTGCATGAAAAATGAGTGAAATCACTTGTTTATGATGCAGCGGATCCCTTAAGAACGCGTTGGATCGATCAAGCGTGTTCCTTAAGGATATGTTGAATCAATTTAGCGTGTTCTAAAGAAACATGCTAGAACAATTCAAGAAAGAGATACGCTGACTTGAGAAAGAGAAAAAAGTAGAGTTTTCCAAAAGAACACTCTACTTTGTCAAAGTAGAGTTTTCTTAAAGAATATGCTACTTTGACAAAGTAGAATATTCTTTTAAAAAATGCTAGTGAGTATAGTGTTTTCTTTAAAAACATGCTACTCTGTTAAAGTAGCGTGTTGTTTAAGAAAACTCTATTGAAGAATGAAGACAATGATTTCTTAAAGAACACACTACTTTATCAATCCAGTGGGTTCACAATTTTCCAAGCATTTTTGTCTTGAATTAACACGCTACTTTGATGTTCAACATGTGCATTAATGACATGCTAAATCAATACTGTTTTTATGGGACACGCTACATTGATTCAACGTGTCCTTTTGGGACCCGCTGCATTCAAACCAACGTCTTTCTCATTTATCAGTAGCTTTCTGACTTATATAGACATGAATTCCTTATTTCGATATAGCATATTTTTAAGAAAAATGTATATTTAAAGTAGCATGTCCTATTTTGTCTGCTACCAATTGATTAAAATATTCAAAAGTAACTTATTTTCGGAAATAATTTTAACTATAACGCTTTTACTTATTTATTTATTTTTTTGCATATTTCAGTCAATTTGCCTATCTTTTTTAATCAAAGTAATGATGAAATATCAATAGTTTTTATGTCTTCTGCATATGCAGGTTTCTTTATCAGGCATGGGCCTCAGAACGAAAGAATAACTATACAGGACACACCGGCTCAGAAAAAAAATTGGGAGATGGGGATCCAACAGAAGGATAGGGAGAGTTTTTTAGTAAGAAACATTCAAATAACAATCCAATTGTTATAACCAAATCTTGTTTTTCTTGTGTTGAAGAAGCCAACAGTTTGCTAATAGTTTTCCGAGTAATATCAAATTCTACCCAGAGTTGCAGGCTGCAGGCTTGGCAATGCCTTTATAAGCCTTGCAGACATAGGTTCTAAAATTTGCATAGTCCTGCATTAACACCAAGAGAATGTTTGAGAGAATCAGGGAATCATACTTGTTACCTGTGTTTGTGTTATAAAAGAGAGAGAGAGAGAGAGGAGACAAACCTTTCCAACAGGTTTATTGTTCACTACAAGCCATGGTAGAAATGTATGGGGTGGATAAAGATGTGCAGTTTCATTGATATATTTTCGTCCGAGCTGCGTCACAGTTCATATCCAATGTTAACGAAGCACAAAGCACAAGGAATGAACAATTATTATGTCATAAAAATCATGTAAAATACCAAATAGCTTGTAGCTGAGTCGTATTGAAGTTGATTTGTGGGTTATGTATTTAAATTCAAAGTCGTAGCCAAAAATATATAAAAAAAAAAAAAAATAACGTAAAATAACCTCTGTTCCATTTCCAGTTCTATAGCAATCTAGAATAGGCTTCTCTGGCAACCCTAATTGGCTAAAACAGTTTGTCCAATTCTTGTGCCTTCCTTCAATTGCAAGAAACTCAAAGCAGTAAATCAAAGCATAATGTTTGTTCTGCATCATAATTTGATTGTAAATATCTGAGATGAAGCTGAAAGCATAATCTGTTGCTCAACTTGCATATATGTTTACAACCTCAGTGATTGCCCTGTGTTCTACAGAAGCGATGAGTTCATTCAGGTTACACTTACCACATCATGGAAAATATTGAGAACACAGGATTCCAAAGAATTTAGCTGGCATTCATCTGTGCCATTCTGCAAAACTTTGTAAGAGTACAAGTCAAATATGGAAGGCAATCATCATTCTTGTTTTCAGTTCTCCAAATAAAAACAATATATATAGAATGCTAATAGAAGCTTCAGGAAATTCAGATAAAAAAATAAAAAAGAAGAAGAAAATTTACTCCAAAGAATAAAGAGAAAGATAATAATACTCATAATAGGATTTTTGAAGGTGGATTCATGGGTCATCAATGGGGTTTGATTATGTTAATGAAGAGAAGTCATGGGAAAAGGAAGATATAAAGCAAATGAACAATTCACATGAAAATGGTTATACTGAAGAAAAAGAGTATTAATTATAACCACTTTTAATTAGCAATAAGCTGTAATTAATAATTTACGGTATATTCACAAGAATGCATTTTTTTAACTTTTTCAAACAAGAACTAACGCCAAAACTTCAAAGAAATTCTGAATCAAAAATTTGTTTTCCCTCAGTTTTCTCCCAGAATCATAAGCTGGTAAGATCTATCAGCTCTCTAAAGGAACCAAATGGACGTCAAATTAAGTCAGTTTTCCCAGCTATAAAGAGCAAATTCAATTATTCAACCATGTTAATTCCTTAAAGTGTTAGTGCCTTGCATGGCTTAAAAACAATAACTTTTATCTAAATTCATCTGGACAATTTTACATAACCAAACATTCAATTCATTTTATTATATCAAAGATAATAGAAATAAAATAGAAAGAACCTGACATAAGATGGAATTATTGGTCTTATTGATATGAGAATTGGCCCAAGGGACTAGTTGGAGATTGACAATGTCGATTAGATCTTTGTTGAAGATTTCTACCAAATTCTTGATGATGAAAGTTGCACAAGTTGGGCTTAAGCTTTCATAGTACACCGTGAGATTAACTTTCTGTGAAGCAAATTCTGTAATCCCAACACAATCAACATGTGAACAAGAAGCACCCTTAGATTCAAAGATGAAAAGAAAAGGGGCAAATGCCATTACAATCATGATTGCTAGTCTAGAAGAAACCATTTTTTCAGTTTGCAAAAGAGAGAAGACTTTTCTGTACTCTATGCAATGACAGATTTAGTTTGGCACTGACTCTTGAATATATAAGTCACTTCCAAGCCAAAAGAAAAAAAAAAATTGAGAAAGGAAAAAGAAATGAAAAGGAGAGAGAGAAAGAGTGAGAGAGAGAGTAATAGCATATGGTACCCAGTAATGACTGTTAGTGTTGTTTATTCAATCTGTTGGTAAATCATTTTCCTGATTTATTTTAGGAACTAGAGCTAATACCATTTCCCTCTCCTTTCGATTTCTAAATTTAATCTCTCTTCACAGAAAATAAATTTCAAGGTATTTCAATTTCATTGATATTACTGCCTATTATTTCAAATCATTAATACTTCACCTCATTAATTATTTTCAGGACTTCTGTCTTCTTTGATAACTGATTTTGCCCTTAATAAATAGCTTGTTTGGATTGAAGGAAGTAAGAGGAAAGGAAAGAAGAAAGTTCATCTTTATGCTAATTCTTCTTTTATCTTTCCATTTCCATTTTTCATATCCTTGTCCACGTGAAATATGAGACTTGATGCATAAAATTACATCTCTTTCAATCTCTCTCTATCTACCCTGTTGAATTTGAAGAAATTTACGCAATATGTTTGGATTATTTGAATTTTTTCTTCGCCCAAATTGTATAGCTTTCATTATTTAGTGAGAATGCATGCCAATGAAAAAGACCGGCTTATTGCATTAAATTTTAGAATAAGCCAATTCAACTTCTAATTCTATTTCTGCTCCCACAGTTCCCATGATTTGATATATAAATAAAACATCCTCTAAGTCAAAAAGGAGAAAATGAGGAAGGAAATCAAAGCAACAATTATAGTTTACCTAAACACAAATCAAACATTCTTCCATGTTTGCAACTTTACTTTCTTAGACAAATCATGCTCAAGTGAACCTGTAAACTAGCCTATGAATTAATCATTACTGCCAAAGTGAAAGATCTTGGATAATTAACCATTTGAATCACACCAAAAATACATTCCAACTGCACATTTAGGGGGGGGATTTCTTTTGTTGATAAATAGCATCTCCAAGGACCTACAATGGAGGGAGAAAACAGTTAGGCCGGAGCTAGTGCTCCATGCCTTCTCTGACGCTCAAGTCAGTAGGAGCAGGAGAGAGAGAGCAGTAAGGTTGAGGGAAAGTGAATGTGGTAGAGTACTAGGGAATAACATACTAAATAAGATGAAAAATACCTTATGGTCGAGGGAGAGAAAGCAGTAGAAGCTAGCGAATGTTATAGCTTCTGATGAAAATTCGAAGCAAACGATGCAATGGAAAAATTTGGCAACGATGTATTTACTTCACGGTTTATGAGATTGCTATTGTCATGTTTAGGAAGTGAAAAATGAAGTGTTAATGCTTCTCTTTACTATTTTTTTTTACTGTTTCAAACTTCATTTTCGCAGAGTTGCTTAGCTTTGAGATACGAGACTTTACTTATGAGGGAACTCAAGTCCGCAAGTTGCCATTGGCTAGAAGTTTCATACATGGAATGGTTAAATTTTGTGGAAGACGCAATGCATAATGGTTTTCATTCCATCGCAGAAAAGGTACATGTTAAGCTGCATCTTTATATATGTGATGCGTATCATCCAAAATTCTGCTTATTGAAGTTCTGAGTTAAGCTATAGTTTTCTTTTTTGTTCTCAACATGAAATTTCGGTTCATGATAGGTAGTAATGATTTATGTGTTAAATTGCCTGAATATGTTTCCATTAGCATTTAGCATCAGAATTTGTAGGAAACTAGGAAGAAGCCCAGCTAATGTCCTTTGTTCAATTTTATATATATATATATTGAAGAAGGCTTCACTTTGAAAAGTAACTTGAGATTGGTATCAGTCACTAAATTGCCATTTTTTGAATAATCGAATCGGGTATATAAAATTGATGAAGCTAGTCAACAATGTCTTCGATTTTATTGTATAATGTATAAACGGTTTGCTTTGGTTGAGGTGCTTTTGCTGATATGGCTATATTTTCATGCATTGTACTAAAATTGTTTCATACCTTTACAACTTTGTTCTTTTCTGAATTAGAAAGCTTACATGTGGTTAAAGCTCTGCGTGAAAGGAATCCTACTGTCATCTCTTTATTAATGTCCAGGAAATTGTTTCAATTACCAATTTCAGCAATACTCTATGCTGTACGTTTGTGATTCAAATCATATGATCATATCATAATGGAACAATCTATTCCTTGTCCACTCTTTCTTTGGTTTGAAATCTACGTGAGTTAGTCCTTTTTTATGCTTCTAATCTGTAATCATTCTCCTGTTTGGCAATTAGGCATGTGAAAATGCATTATTGTGCTTTGGTAAGCATGATGTTCTAGAGGCCGGAACAGACAACTTTTCTGAAAATGTAAAGGCAATTAGGAAGATAGCGAGACTCAAGCACCGTGCAATGACATCAGTCGCTTCTCGCTCTGGTATCTCCTCACCCATTGTATTAACTTCTTTGGATTTTCATGTCATTGCTAGTCTGTATACACGAGTCTTGTGAGCAGCAGTGACTTCAGCGTGACTCATTTTCAAATATGGGATGCGAATGTCTGCAAAGGATAGTTGACAAACCACCTGTTCAGTTGACTTCATACTTCAACTGCTGGACCGTAACTTGATTATTTCAATTCAACAGAATTTTGTTCCACATCGGCAGAAACAAAATTTTGTCGTTCTTTATATATACCTAGTGCTGCAGTAAAAGTTATTATATCTATGAGGTGATGTGAATGGGCCAGAAATTTAATATTTTATTGGGCTTGAGTAGAAGTGTCAAAATGGATTGGGCCCGTCTCAACATGCAAAAGGGTTGGGTTGAGTTAAGGTTTTGCTGGCCCGTTTGGAAGCGGGTTTCTGAGCCCGTCCCGTTTGGGTTGCGGGGCGGGTTGAGGCGGGCTGGCCCGCCAGTCAAATTTTTTTAAAAAATTTTTTTAATTTTTATTATAAAAATTATGTTGTCATATTGGTATTAGTCTTCTTGGACTTTTTTTTAATGATTGTTTATTATTTTGTTAGACTATTTAATTAATTTTGGTCCTCTTAGATAATTTGAATTACATGATAAAAAATTATTTATCATTGATTTGGTGTTTGACATTGATTTAAATTGTTATTAGTCATTAATTTGCTGTTTTTTTTTTGGCGGGCTGGCCCGCCTAACCCACAACCCACAGTGGGTTGGGTTGGGTTGAGGTTTTCTCAGCCCGCCCCACCCCGTTTGAGTGGCGGGCCGAGGCGGACTGGCCCGTTTGACAGCTCTAGGCTTGGGCTCAAGAAAGTCCTCGGGCCTCTATCTACCCTGGGCCTCTATCTGCAGAGATGCAGCCTCAGAAACAAGAGCTCTTTGAGTTGGGAATTGGGCTGAGACGAGTGTGCAGCTTTGCAATTCTTGCCAAAGAAATTGGCCGACGATACAGTCATTCACATGGTTCTCTGAACTAACTGAATGGGGCCTACATCCTCGTGGTCAACTCTTTTACATCTAATTTACATAAAATTAAACTAAACTAAATCTATTTAAACTTTTGCTATACAAGTTATACTCTTTTATACCTAGGTGTGAAACAAATATTTCTAGTCAAATATTTGGTATACAATTTGTCCAACCCAAGAACTATTGGAGCAGGGAGTGTGATCAGGGACAGCAATGGCCAATGGGTATAAGGGGAAATAAAATTTTGTGGTTTTTATCTTTTTGTTGTGGAAACTGTACTCAGATTGGGCTCCTTCTAGGAAATGGGCATGCTCCCTCTCAAGGCGGTCCCATGGCCCGAAATAGATAAAACATGAGTAAACCTACATTTGAGTCCTCGAAAGATTAGATTTTTAACAAAATCGTTCTTCAAAGATAGAAAACAACAAATTGGTCCTCAAAAGATAGAACATCCATAACAAAATGATCCTCCGTTAAGGTGGACTGTTAACTAGTGACGGAATAGCTTATATATGTGGCACCGTTAAGTGACAAGTGGCATGTTAGAGACATGTGTGGCAATTTAAAATGTCATGTGGCTACTGATGTGGCAATTTAAAACAAAAAAAAAAAAAAAAAGGCACTAGTTAGCCTCCATCTACCTTCATCTTCCTCTATTTCTCTGTTGTGCTCGGTCAAAAGCCCTAACCCCCATTTCTACTTTTTCTCATCCTCTTCACTCTACTTGGAGCCATTGGAGCTCTAACCAAAATCCAAATTAGTAAAACAGTGACCCATTTTTCATGTAGTAGCTGTTGGTTGGGTTATTTCCCGGTAATCTGTATGTAATGTGGGCATAAATCAGAGTAAACAAACTCAATAATTTACATCCTGCTCATTCTAAAGTTGATCCCTTTCCTAACTATTCAATAACCTTAGCATCTCCAGACTAGATTGTTTCCGAGGACATTTGGGTATTTGTTATTGCAGGACGTCTTCTGGGCTTTTTTTTTTTTTTTTTTTTTTTTTTTTTTTT